>KZ071314.1:229085-250459 GCA_002091845.1 Anopheles cracens | reverse complement strand
GCGGCGCGTCTGTGTGTCAGTGTGTCCACCAACTCGGCCTAAACGTGGTGTTTGCTTTGTGATGCGTTTAATGGTTTCCTTTTTAAATCGCTTTAAAAAGATAATCGTATGAATCCTTTCTAGGAAGGGACGACTGATTGACTACGATGCTTTGGAACTAGATGTGTGTGTATTTTCTTTATCTTCTGTTGTGATGTTGTTTCGGACACGACGGTTTCTCTGTCTGGCTGTGGCTGTTGAAACACATACCCCAACCCGCCCTACTAATATGATACTCTAACGTCTCTCACCTTTCTATCGTTCCATCATGCCGCCTCATCGGAGGCTTCCTTATCGCACGGTATTGGTAACTGAATGAAGAAATATGTTTTACTAATTACAAACATTCTAACAGTTAAAGATTGTATGTATGTGTTTTTTTTTTTTTTTTTTCTTTCTTTTCCACATTTGACAATCTTGATTGTCTTAATTATCCTTGTGTTTCCAAGGTTTATCTATATTTTGTTAGTCATCATTTTCTTTTCGTCTTAGTTTGTCGCTTTGTTGTCTTTTCTCTTTTGTTTTGTCTTCAATATGATTTGGTGTAGTGTCTTCCTCTGTTTTTTTGTTTAAAATAAACTTTCTTCTTTCAAAGTTTGTTCATGCTCAGACTAAGTTTGTAAATCCTTTCTTTTCAGTTTATCAGTGGCATTTTAATTTAAAATGAGAAATATTTAACATATTTATCTCATTACTATGCTCTACTAATTATCTTATTTGTTTTTCTTTTAGTTAATATGTCTTAATACTGCGAATCGTGCTATGGAAAAGGCTACGTGCAAACTAGGAAAAACAGAAAATATAGCAATCGATAGTACAACACACCGGACTCTGGAGTAGTATCGGTAAAAATGACAAGCCTGCTCGCGGTGGGCAGCTCCTGCGCCCTGAATTCCCTAAAGCATCGAAAACAAAAAACGCGGTGGTAAATATGCCCGTACACGAAGAACGATGTTTAGTAAGCCGATTATGTCTAACGTTGTGATGGTAGATAAATCTATTGCTGTTACTTGTTGAATGGATACATTACACACGGTGCACAATGTACGCGGCGGATTCAGGAGACGAAATTTTGCTAGCACGAGATGTTGCCCCACTCTGTACAAGTCTGTTTCGTACAACGTTCTGGCACGGAATGTGCTTCGAGGTTTTGGTTTGTAAGTTCCTTTTTAAACGAAAATCACCACAGTATGAAGTCATGAACACTAAACCGAGGGTCACCGCAAAATTAAGTACCTACGAAGCAGCAGCGACAGAAGAATGTGACGGAATGTTAGTGTTTCAATTAAAAACTCTGTCTTCTTGCGAATATAAGGGCATACACTAGTACGTAATGATGGCAGGCCACGTATGGAATTCTTATCAAAAACAAACCTAACAAATAGTTACAAACGGCTCCATTCTACGAATTTTATCCCACACACAAACCTTCCTTCTCCACACGGACTGTGTGCGTGTGTGTTATCCGTGTTTGTTAGCAAGAACAAGAAAAAAACATCACTTAACCAACCCATCCCATTCCCTTTGCTAGGCAAGGCTCGAAAAAGATCGTAGTTCACGTTGGAGAAATAAAAATCATTGTCATATGAGTATAGTCGCGAGCATTGAGGCGGGACAGGTGGTACAACAGCGTTGTGAGATAAACAAATATGGTTTTAAGTGCGAAAGAATTTGCAGAGCAAAATACACGGAGTTATAATGAGACAAGTAATGCGGTAATTATGTTTTTTTTTCTTTATTGGTTTTCGGTTCGGCTCTGTTTGCTTGTTTTATCACAATCGTTTAGTACTGATGGATTCTGCCTCCTCTTTGTTTATTTTTTATCAACCCGACAGAGACCCTCCGCTCTGTCCCCTATCTCTATAGGCACAGGTTACAACAGATCCTTGACACGTTTTTTCTCACGTTCTTCACCTCTTCGTCACACCCAAAAACATACGCGCACATACCCCGCTGTTCTTCTCTACTGTTAAACGTTCATCGTTCATCAGAAACCGGCTTGGAAGAATGAACTTTAAAACACATCAAAGCAACGCGCGACTGTCTGCCAGGCAGACAGAGGCGAAAAAAACACACACACAACAGCTTTCTAACAGTTGTTGTGTTTGGTGTGCAAGCGTTGAAAAAAAAACAAATCTAGCGAAACAAATTTAACGAAAGAGTGAAACGCATTAGCAAACCAACAAAACAAAGAAACATTCAAAATAAGTTACACAATTATGGACACAGTTTTCATCGTTTGTTTTGAGATTGCCCATACCCATGGGTCACTAGAAGGTGGGAATTAGGACAATTGATTCGTCGTGTTAGGTTTGTTAGGTTCGACCCGTTCCGAACACACGGAAGGATTTGTTCCGTCAGTTATAGAATATAGAGAAATGGAAGCATTAAGAAGAAGGTAGAAATACAAAAGAAAAGAAGAGTAAATCATACGCGAGGTGGCACTGTAGAATAGATCGCAATAATGGTGTTAGTTGAGACTATGAATCTCAAACATACAGAAAAGAATTCGATACAAGATCGGAAGCGAACGACAGAAGGGGGGACATTTAATTAGTGCAACATTACATTAGCAAATAACAAAACAAAAGGAAAAGAAAACAAATGGTAAAGTAAAAGAGAACCAGAAAGAACACATAAACACAAAAAAAAACATACAAAACAAAACATAAATCAGTGCATAGATAGTGTCAAGAGAATTGTTTGTATAGGGCGTGCGAACCGTGAGCCGATAAAAAGCTGGAGGAAAAGAAGAAAAAAAATAAAATTAAATCAATGAACAGAATCAAACGCAGATGATACGCGGAACGGAATGGCGCGTTGGAAAATAACAAACAAACCTAACCTAATCGAGCGTGGTCGGATGAGAAACTTTCAAACCAACACCTGCGTTGGCGCCCTGGCCCACTCTTCCAGCGGTAGTGGATGGCAAGATTGTTTCGAGCCAATCATTCACCACACCTACAATGCAAATGTTAAACCGTACACAAACACAAACAACACACACCCCTGCTGCACCCCCTCAAATCGCACAATCTTAGGAAAACAAATTTAATAGGAGACTTATTAGGAATACCTTTTTATCCCATTCAATCCAGCACATGCCGTACTATACTCATTGCTGCACCTGGTTTCGGTACGTTTAGTTCGTTTACTATTCTTTTCTCTATTTTTATGTTCATGCAACTCTTCGGAAACTCATTTCCACACGCTTCTCAACAGTTTCCTCTTGTAAATTGAAATTTATAGAAAAGCAACTCCTCAAAACAGCCATTTAAAGAGTATAAAACGTTAAAAAGCAGGCAAGATGAAATCTATTTAACTATTTCAAATTTATGATTAAAATATGATATGATTAAAATACCTACATCCACACAAAAAATACACGTACAATGCAAAAAAAGATTAAAAGCAAACAGTAACAATGAAATCAAGAGAATAGAGAAGGACAGAGAAAAAACACCCAACAATACAACATAAATACCATTTACAATGATAGACAATATTTTCAAGCTAAACATTTAATAAACAAAGAAAGCACCACTTCTACCATCTTTCCAAACCCCTTCTCCCCACCAAATCCCGCCCCCCCCCCACACACCGGGGACCCAATCGTTGTAAGATAAAGGAGCGTTATATGGAGGGACGGTGTAGAGTAGAGTTCAAAGCGGAATGTTTACTACCATCCCTTGCCGCAAGCGTTTATAAAAAAAAAACACCAGCCAGTTCATCATCAACCCGACAGAGACCCTCCGCTCTGTCCCCTATCTCTATAGGCACAGGTTACAACAGATCCTTGACACGTTTTTTCTCACGTTCTTCACCTCTTCGTCACACCCAAAAACATACGCGCACATACCCCGCTGTTCTTCTCTACTGTTAAACGTTCATCGTTCATCAGAAACCGGCTTGGAAGAATGAACTTTAAAACACATCAAAGCAACGCGCGACTGTCTGCCAGGCAGACAGAGGCGAAAAAAAAACACACACACAACAGCTTTCTAACAGTTGTTGTGTTTGGTGTGCAAGCGTTGAAAAAAAAAAACAAATCTAGCGAAACAAATTTAACGAAAGAGTGAAACGCATTAACAAACCAACAAAACAAAGAAACCACATACACACAGACCTAAACCGTTTCTTGTAGTGGAAAAATTATATTTGTAGACTGAGAGGATTACAAAAACCAAAAAAAAAAAAAACAAACAAACCTAACCTAATCGAGCGTGGTCGGATGAGAAACTTTCAAACCAATACCTGCGTTGGCGCCCTGGCCCACTCTTCCAGCGGTAGTGGATGGCAAGATTGTTTCGAGCCAATCATTCACCACACCTACAATGCAAATGTTAAACCGTACACAAACACAAACAACACACACCCCTGCTGCACCCCCTCAAATCGCACAATCTTAGGAAAACAAATTTAATAGGAGACTTATTAGGAATACCTTTTTATCCCATTCAATCCAGCACATGCCGTACTATACTCATTGCTGCACCTGGTTTCGGTACGTTTAGTTCGTTTACTATTCTTTTCTCTATTTTTTTAAAATAAACTTTCTTCTTTCAAAGTTTGTTCATGCTCAGACTAAGTTTGTAAATCCTTTCTTTTCAGTTTATCAGTGGCATTTTAATTTAAAATGAGAAATATTTAACATATTTATCTCATTACTATGCTCTACTAATTATCTTATTTGTTTTTCTTTTAGTTAATATGTCTTAATACTGCGAATCGTGCTATGGAAAAGGCTACGTGCAAACTAGGAAAAACAGAAAATATAGCAATCGATAGTACAACACACCGGACTCTGGAGTAGTATCGGTAAAAATGACAAGCCTGCTCGCGGTGGGCAGCTCCTGCGCCCTGAATTCCCTAAAGCATCGAAAACAAAAAACGCGGTGGTAAATATGCCCGTACACGAAGAACGATGTTTAGTAAGCCGATTATGTCTAACGTTGTGATGGTAGATAAATCTATTGCTGTTACTTGTTGAATGGATACATTACACACGGTGCACAATGTACGCGGCGGATTCAGGAGACGAAATTTTGCTAGCACGAGATGTTGCCCCACTCTGTACAAGTCTGTTTCGTACAACGTTCTGGCACGGAATGTGCTTCGAGGTTTTGGTTTGTAAGTTCCTTTTTAAACGAAAATCACCACAGTATGAAGTCATGAACACTAAACCGAGGGTCACCGCAAAATTAAGTACCTACGAAGCAGCAGCGACAGAAGAATGTGACGGAATGTTAGTGTTTCAATTAAAAACTCTGTCTTCTTGCGAATATAAGGGCATACACTAGTACGTAATGATGGCAGGCCACGTATGGAATTCTTATCAAAAACAAACCTAACAAATAGTTACAAACGGCTCCATTCTACGAATTTTATCCCACACACAAACCTTCCTTCTCCACACGGACTGTGTGCGTGTGTGTTATCCGTGTTTGTTAGCAAGAACAAGAAAAAAACATCACTTAACCAACCCATCCCATTCCCTTTGCTAGGCAAGGCTCGAAAAAGATCGTAGTTCACGTTGGAGAAATAAAAATCATTGTCATATGAGTATAGTCGCGAGCATTGAGGCGGGACAGGTGGTACAACAGCGTTGTGAGATAAACAAATACACATAAAGTATTTAAGATAAAACATACACACTATAAACGCCAGAGGGAGAGAGAGAGATCGTAGGACATCAAAAATCAAATTAAAACCATACACAACAAATGAAAAGGAAACATTTAACGAGAAAACATACAAAACCAAAATCAATGCATACCACGACACACAGCAGGCACATGCGCGTCCGTTTAAAGTAGTAGCCAGTAAGGTAAAGTGGGATTAGTAGAAACGGTTTATAGAAGGATATTTTTCTAAAGCAAGGTGAAATTTACCACTATAAGAAATGAGTCCACAAGCAGTCCCTATATGTAAGTATGTGTGTGTGTGTTAAAAAAAACATGTTAAAACAAACAAACGACAGAAAAAAACTGCATCACAAAACAAGTTAAGCTATTCCAGAAGAAGATGAAGAAGCAAAAAGCAGTCAAAATTCGAAAGACTAACGGAGAAGCGCAAGAAGGAGAGTGAGCCACAGTGAAAACGCATCCATTTCAGCATCCAACACTTAAAAGTAGTTAAATAATTAATAATTAAACGGTAACGAATGGAGGGGCTGGTGGAGGGAGCAGAAGGAAAGAGGTTGATGGTGCAAAACGAAGAAAAAACCGATGGCTGCTAAGTTTTTTTCCTCCCCCATTGCCGTCGGTGCAGCATCACCACCGTCACCCACATTGACACATTACATATGTTTAGAAGAGTGAGCGTTTCACCGATCGGCCCCCGACCGACCGGTGGCATTCGGAATTAGTTCAATTATTATAGACGAAACGGTGGGTGGGGAGAAGGTTGCGGAAACGGGAAGGATGGGGTTCCCTCGAGAGAGAAAGAGACATTGATGGAGGGTAATAAAAAGTTCAATAAAATCTTACGGTAAGCAAGTGAAATAAGAATACGAATTCTTTCTGATCTCCAAAACGGCACAGCAAGCGGATTTGCGGAGGGTCCTACATTTTGAGGGAAGTATTAGGGCGTATTAGACAGTTCATCATCAACCCGACAGAGACCCTCCGCTCTGTCCCCTATCTCTATAGGCACAGGTTACAACAGATCCTTGACACGTTTTTTCTCACGTTCTTCACCTCTTCGTCACACCCAAAAACATACGCGCACATACCCCGCTGTTCTTCTCTACTGTTAAACGTTCATCGTTCATCAGAAACCGGCTTGGAAGAATGAACTTTAAAACACATCAAAGCAACGCGCGACTGTCTGCCAGGCAGACAGAGGCGAAAAAAAAACACACACACAACAGCTTTCTAACAGTTGTTGTGTTTGGTGTGCAAGCGTTGAAAAAAAAACAAATCTAGCGAAACAAATTTAACGAAAGAGTGAAACGCATTAGCAAACCAACAAAACAAAGAAACATTCAAAATAAGTTACACAATTATGGACACAGTTTTCATCGTTTGTTTTGAGATTGCCCATACCCATGGGTCACTAGAAGGTGGGAATTAGGACAATTGATTCGTCGTGTTAGGTTTGTTAGGTTCGACCCGTTCCGAACACACGGAAGGATTTGTTCCGTCAGTTATAGAATATAGAGAAATGGAAGCATTAAGAAGAAGGTAGAAATACAAAAGAAAAGAAGAATAAATCATACGCGAGGTGACACTGTAGAATAGATCGCAATAATGGTGTTAGTTGAGACTATGAATCTCAAACATACAGAAAAGAATTCGATACAAGATCGGAAGCGAACGACAGAAGGGGGGACATTTAATTAGTGCAACATTACATTAGCAAATAACAAAACAAAAGGAAAAGAAAACAAATGGTAAAGTAAAAGAGAACCAGAAAGAACACATAAACACAAAAAAAAACATACAAAACAAAACATAAATCAGTGCATAGATAGTGTCAAGAGAATTGTTTGTATAGGGCGTGCGAACCGTGAGCCGATAAAAAGCTGGAGGAAAAGAAGAAAAAAAATAAAATTAAATCAATGAACAGAATCAAACGCAGATGATACGCGGAACGGAATGGCGCGTTGGAAAATCTGAGAAAGAATGGGCCAACGCGAGCGGGCAAGCGGAAAACCGGAACAGGTAGGAATCGTTTCCCCTCGGATCGCTTCTTTCCCGAAACCCCTGATGTAAGTTTTGGCACCTTAAGCCACTTCCCTCTCTCTCCTCCTTTCCCCGGCATGGCACGGCGCTGGTAGCGGCCATGTTTGTTGTTGATCATATATTTATACATATATATGGTTCTAGGGTAACGTCTTGCAAAAGAAGCACCTATCTGAGAGGGGTCTCTGTTTGTCGAACGAGAAAGAAAGCATAGAAGCACCGTAATAAGGAGGAAAAATAGCAACAACAAAAAAGTTCAAAATATGTCGTATTTAAAAAGAGCATCTGCCGCAGGAAGAAACAAAAATCTAATCCGTCAAATATAACAAAAGTAACAGACACACACACACACACGCAATACATTAGATGCAATGCAAGCAATGCAAAAAGAACAACAAACAACAACAAAAAACACACACACAGTTTTTTTGTAATCCAACGTGTGCAAACGTTGAAGCGGAAAAGATAACAAACAAAACAATTGTAGTAGGAAAATTGATATTGCATTGTTCATATTTTTACATTTGTCGTACAAGTACATAAAAGGTGAAGTAAAGTCACAAATAAACAACAACAAAAAACGAGAAATCAATAAAAAAAAACATGTTAAAACAAACAAACGACAGAAAAAAACTGCATCACAAAACAAGTTAAGCTATTCCAGAAGAAGATGCGCGACTGTCTGCCAGGCAGACAGAGGCGAAAAAAAAACACACACACAACAGCTTTCTAACAGTTGTTGTGTTTGGTGTGCAAGCGTTGAAAAAAAAAAACAAATCTAGCGAAACAAATTTAACGAAAGAGTGAAACGCATTAACAAACCAACAAAACAAAGAAACATTCAAAATAAGTTACACAATTATGGACACAGTTTTCATCGTTTGTTTTGAGATTGCCCATACCCATGGGTCACTAGAAGGTGGGAATTAGGACAATTGATTCGTCGTGTTAGGTTTGTTAGGTTCGACCCGTTCCGAACACACGGAAGGATTTGTTCCGTCAGTTATAGAATATAGAGAAATGGAAGCATTAAGAAGAAGGTAGAAATACAAAAGAAAAGAAGAATAAATCATACGCGAGGTGACACTGTAGAATAGATCGCAATAATGGTGTTAGTTGAGACTATGAATCTCAAACATACAGAAAAGAATTCGATACAAGATCGGAAGCGAACGACAGAAGGGGGGACATTTAATTAGTGCAACATTACATTAGCAAATAACAAAACAAAAGGAAAAGAAAACAAATGGTAAAGTAAAAGAGAACCAGAAAGAACACATAAACACAAAAAAAAACATACAAAACAAAACATAAATCAGTGCATAGATAGTGTCAAGAGAATTGTTTGTATAGGGCGTGCGAAGCGTGAGCCGATAAAAAGCTGGAGGAGAAGAAGAAAAAAAATAAAATTAAATCAATGAACAGAATCAAACGCAGATGATACGCGGAACGGAATGGCGCGTTGGAAAATTAATGGAGGGTAATAAAAAGTTCAATAAAATCTTACGGTAAGCAAGTGAAATTAGAATATGAAATCTTTCTGATCTCCAAAACGGCACAGCAAGCGGATTTGCGGAGGGTCCTACATTTTGAGGGAAGTATTAGGGCGTATTAGAGAGTATTTGGGTGTGAACTCTCCCCAACCACCACCACCACCACCACCAGGTGGAAGACGGAAGTAAAAAAGGACACGTCAATGGCTGAGTTTTCACCAAGTGTGTATTTTTGTTTTGCCTGTGTGTGTATGTTCCAGAATTCTGTGTCGAATGTGTCGGTTCTTTCGTTTGGATTTTCATTGATTTTAAGGAGCAAATAAAGAATGATCAAATATGAGAAACATTTAATTGGGCGTTTTAAGGGTTTTTTTTAACCTGCTAACAATACAATATCACAACTATTTTACTAAGTTTTCACGCTGCAGGGTGGTTCTTCTATGCAAAGATCCACTAACACTCTTGTTTTAATCATTTAAAAAAACTACAATCTAAATTAGTGGAAGCACGATACGCAACAAACAACATTTCGCCCAGAACCGCGTTGTGTCTCATTTCAACTCAAACCGGCTTGAAGCCGGCCGATGCAGCAGCGACGTCAAAGCGCGCGCTCCCGAACTGTTTTTGCAGGAAATGTGATGTCGTTTCGCGTCATGGCAACAGGGGAGCACGCTGCAGCGAAGGTAGCCTTTCCGAGTCGTCGACGCGGTGTGCCGCTGCCAGACATGCGCTCTCTTTCTCGCGCGCATGCTCCACCGCTCACCCACTCTACACATACAGTGTGTCGGGCCGCAATGGGGACGCTGCACAGAACCGGGAGAGATTTTATACGATTGGATGTGAGAAAGGTATGAAAATGGAAGCAAAATACAGATTTTTTATAGAGAAAAAGCGTAAAGGGAACAAATACGGAACAAATTGAACTGAAACACCGAAGAACTAATCTGAAACCGGCCGTGTCCCAGTTGCTGTCTGACATGCTGTACGCTTCAAACGCTGTCGAGTCGAGCGGCATTGTGTTTCCTACCACAGTGCCTACCAGCCTGGTACGGTTGCGGTACATTCGTTCCAAAAATTGTGCCGCGACGTGGTTGTTGCTTTTCTTTTTCTTCGTGTTGCGCAAGAAACTTGCTTGAAAATGTTGCCGGACGGACTTCGAAAAGAACGTTTCTTTTCCTAAAAGTATCTCGTTTTCTGACAATGGAATGTGTATTCACTTCAAGTTTCATAATTCTGTTAATTTTTCCGATAATATGTAATTGTTTATGCTGTTGTTACGAACAAAAATGGCAAATTGCGGGTGCAACGTTCCGTTTCGCCGAATCGGATTTCTTTTCAATTCTACTGTCGCGGCTCTGCAGCAGAAAAGCGAGAAGCGCTTCGTGTAGCTGAGATCACAAACGGTGCAACAAATGCCAGGGTCGCAGGCAGCCGACACCAGGCGCCCGCGGCACAGCTGGTGGTGGCCGCAGCGGACAGTGCGGACAGACAACACCGAGCCGGTGCAATCACACGCACACCCAAACAAGCGAGTGAGCGCGGCGCCACACGGGAAACGACGACGAAAGAAGAAGCGATTTTCACGATGGCCGCCACCGCAACCGTGCGCATTTCGGCTTGTTTTGCTCCGCCATTCGCCGGATCGCAGGATCCGCAGCAGGCAACAGCCCGAGGGAGTGAGCGAGAGCGTGTGCGGCCTTCTCGCTGCTCGCGTGTGCGCTCGCTTCGAGTACGCAGCCGCCGGCTGCTAACAGCCAGCAACAGTGGAGGCCGCGCCATGACCGCAACCGTCGCTGCATGCGCTCCCGGTACGGTTTCGTTACATTCGTTCCAAGCATGACTTCTCGCGTGTGCACGGCCGACGACGACGACGGCCAAACAGCGTTATGACGAACGCGGGTCGTGGTGAGTCGCTCGCCCGCTCGTGGAAGCGGGCGCACAACCGCACGACGCAGCTGGGCGCATCCGTCGTGGAAGGAACGACGACGTCGGAGTTTCTCGGATTCGCGCTCAGTTTCGCGCGGCCACACGTTTTCAACACTTTGTACCGTCGCGTTTTCCGACCAGGGCAGCAGGTTTCGTAGCAGGCTGCACGATTCCCCCGCCCCGTGACGCTGAGCGATTAGGCGGTGGTCTGAGCACGGTGCATAGAACAAGGTGGTCCAGTAAACGGTGTCAGTAATACCTAACCCTGTCATAGGTAACGAAGCAATATAACTTTAGAAATCGTTCTTTTGTTTAGTTGCAATCTTCGAGTGGTAATTATAGCTAATTACATTAGATTTCTAATGTATATTTCTGTACTCGTAAATTATGATTGCGTTTAATTCCAAAGCTTGGCACCTGAAATTGCAGCATTTTGATTGAAACTGTTTCTATGAGATTTCTCATATTTTGGTTTACAATTTGTAACCTTATTTGCATACCATCGTGTGTTTCAACAACTTGAAAAAATAATCTCGTAGATAAACTAGTAGATAAATTACTACAAAACCTGTGAAAATTGCTTATTATCCCCAATTTCATGTGCATTATTATGTGCAATTTCATTTTTTTATTATTTTTTATTTGTAATTTTCAACATTTAAATGTAATGCACTCGATATAAACATAACAAATATTTGTTTAAAATATTTGGTGAATCGAAGAATGCGTAAATGAAGTAAGCACAGTGCATGTGTGCAGTGATATGTTCAATTAATTTCAGCGCCAAACACGAGATTAACAAAACCACAAAACCCACAGCACCAGTTGCAGTGCGTTGCCTCACCACGCGCATGCGCTTCGGGTGCGAAGGAGAGGCTCCGAGCGTTCGTGCTCGTTGCTAGGCCCCCGCGTGCGCGGTACTCTCTTTCCCGCACACAGCACCCGGGTGGCTGGCGCGATTTTGGCGCACTCGTTCGCACGAGCAGCGATTATCGCGCGCCAGGTTTGTAGTCCTTTCGCGTCATACCACCAGGGGCGCAGAGATAAAGGGGAGCGCACCGCTGGTTGTGTGTGTTTCGAACGACGGACGTCATCTTCTCCGCCCGGGGCTACTTGCTGCCGTGTTCAGCGAAGGGGAAACGAACGCACACAAACGCACGCGCGCCGATTCCGGTCGGTGTGCTCTCTTGTCTACGCGGCACACGACGACGAGTCGGGCCGTGCGGCAACCGGCTGCCGTTTCGACTGCTCTCGCATGCGGCCCTGGTACGAGTGCGGCAATACAAGCGCGCGCGACTCTCGGCGACTGGTGCGCGGCGAAAATAATGCAGTTTTTTTTTTGTTTCGGCCCGCCGGAGCTGGTGCGGCCGAACAGTGCCCGCGGAGGAGGTGGAGTTTTTTTTCTCTTTCAAGTCTACCAAGCAAGCACACCGTGTTACTTTTTAAGGTATTCGCATCGTTTACTATCACGCTATATATTGTTGCTCACGCAACAAGATAAAACATCTGTATAAAACATAACGTAAAGGTACGTATTTTGTTCGGTTGTTGTTCTATTTCGTCTACCTAGATGTGGAGGTATTACCGCGGTGTTTTGGGGCGATGTGACCCCTCGTACGCAACGCTGCCTCCGCCTCTCCGGTACCTTTCATACACACTAAAACGACAGATTACTACTGGAAGGACACTGGATTTAAACCGGAGCCAAAAGACTCCCCTGCTCTCGTCGTCACGAGACGAGATTCACCACGCTTCGAACACGAGTCCTCTTCCATGTTCTACTTTTCTAAAACAATAAACACTGGCTGTCTACCTAAGGCCACTTTTTTTCTTCTCCTTCCTTTTCTACACACTCTCCAGTTTCCTACGGCTGTTACTCGCGCTTCGATTGTTCGTGCTTGAGGCGTGCGATCTGCTGCAGACGCTCCGATTCGGTCGGTCCGGTGGCTTGCACCATGTCGCCGAAGATGCTGATCGGTAGCTGCAGCAGTTCGTGCGGCGTTCCGAGCTCCACCGCCTGCCCGGCGTCCATCACCAGCACCCGGTCGGAGTCCATGATCGTGTTGAGCCGGTGCGCGATCGTTAGCACGGTGCAGTCGGCAAACTTCAGCCGTATCGTGTCCTGGATCAATCGGTCCGTGCTGAAACGAGAGTACCACGTCGATCAATATTACGCGTTACGCTTGGCGTACCCCCCCATCCCGACCACTTACGTCGGATCCACGTTGGCGGTGGCTTCATCCAGCACCAGGATGCGATTGTTGCGGAGGATGGCGCGCGCCAAACAGATCAACTGACGCTGGCCGACGCTGAAGTTGGAACCACCGGCCGCCACAGCCATCTGCAGACCGGCCGCCGTGTTGCCGAGCTCCTTCAGCTCCACCTGCTCCAGCGCACCCCACAGCTCCGCGTCCGGGTAGTCTTCGAACGGGTCGAGGTTGCGGCGCAGCGTGCCGGAAAACAGCACCGGATCCTGCGGTATGATCGACACCTTCGACCGCAGACTCTCGAGCGTAATGTCGGCCGTATCGATGCCGTCGAGCAGTATCTGCCCTTCGACCTGCGCCAACCGGAACAGCGCCCCGATCAACGACGACTTGCCCGCCCCGGTCCGGCCCACGATGCCCACCTTTTCGCGGGGGAGAATCGCAAACGAAAGGTCCCGCAGCACGGCCGGCGCCCCCTCGAAGTAGCGGTAGGTGACACCGCGGAACTCGATCCGGCCCTCCTCGGGCCAACCGGCGCCTAGGGCACGCGGCCGCTCCGGTTGCCGCTCGGGCGACAGATCGCGATACTCGAGCAGTCGCTCCACGGACATCATGAAGTTCGCGACCTCGGCGCTCTGCCGGATGCCCCACTGCATCATCCCCGTCAGGGCCATCGCTTGCGTGATCGCCAGCCCGACCCGGTCGCCGAGCGAGTCCTGCTCCAGCAGCAGGAAGCTAAACACGACGATGAACACGAAGATCAGGCAGAGCAGATCGAGCGCGAACCCGAACGCCGTGCTGGCGGTGATGAACATGTAGAACGAGGCCGTGTGGATGTCCTGGTGCGCGTCGAACTCCCGTATCAGCTCGTTCTGCGCGCCGAACGCACGGATCGTCGGCAGCCCGGCCAGCGACGCGGACAGGTGCGAGAAGACGGGCGAGCGCGTGATGCCTTCGAGCCGTTTGATGTTCTTCGACGTCTTGAGGTAGATGCGGCGCACGAACCCGAACACGACGCCGAGCACGGCCAGCGGGATCAGGAACAGTGGGTTCACGATTACCGTCACGACCAGCGTGCCGCACAGGCTGAGAATGATCTGGGTCGCGTCCAGCATCGCCTTCGGGAGTAGCTCATCGACCGAGCCCATGTCCTTCGAGAACCGGTTGAGGATCCGCCCGGACGGGTTCGTGTCGTAGAAGCGCATCGTCGTCGTCACACAGCCCTTGAACATGGCGTCGTGCAGGTTCTGTGAGGCACGCACCGACGTCTGGTAGAAGCTGATCGATCTGGAAGGTGGTTAAAATGTTGAGTGGAGAGGTTAGTTCAATTAAAGGTATCAAAATTAAATTTAAATTAAATGGTGCCACTCACCTGGTAATGGCGATAAGAAAGATGCTTCCCACCAGCGCCCCATGAATAGCCATGCATGTTTCCGTGCTCAGCAGAGGCTGGAGTGGTTCAGCTGTAGTAGCTTCGGCGTTCCCATCCGTAAAGTTCTCGGCATGTGCCGCCCGGAACAGTCGCTGCTCTTCCTGGGAAGTCCTGAAAACACAGAAAACACACCTGTAAAGCTAACGTCTTACGTTCCAGGCTCATCGCGACAACCTACCAAAACGCAACCCAATAGTCGGCACCACTCGCCGCGAGTTGTGTCGCCAGGAAGAGCGCCAACAGTCCGAACATGACCAGTGCGTTAGCGCCACTGCCGAGGTAGCTGAGCAGCAGCGAACCTTGCACCTTGCCTCGTGACGTACCCTCCATATTGCTCTGAACAGGCGCATCGGCGGCCAGTTCCCGCTCGTCGCGCTTCATCTCGTCCTCCGTGAGATCCGCGTGGGAAGAGGAAACACCCGACCGGGTAGAAACGCGCGATCCCCGTCGGCTGCGCTTGTCCGCTCCGCTCACGGAACCATCGCCATCACCCCCTCCAGCCTCGCTTCCATCGTCTGCCTTCCGTTCGACGAGCTCCACAAAGTCGATGCCACTCTGGACGAGATCGTGCGGGGTACCTTGGGCCTGCACCTGGCCCGTCACGAGCGCACAGGCACGCACAACCGAATCGTACCGGTCCTTCTCCATCGGCTGCCCGAACAGGATGTTTTGGCGCACGGTACCGGAAAACACCCACGGCTCCTGGCTAACGTACGCGAAGCGACCCTGCGTCACAACGCTACCCGACTCGATCGGTAGCTCGCGCAGGATCGCCTGCAGCAGGGACGACTTGCCGGCACCCACAGGTCCAATCACACCAATCAGCAGACCCTTACGGAAATCGATGTTCAGATTGGTCAGTGTTGCCGCCGTCGGTGGTGCGTCGTCCAGTTCGCCCGCTTTCGCCACCACACCACCGTTCGATTGTTTGTCACCCTTTTTCGGGAAGTCGTCCTGCCTCCGGACGGCTCCCCAGCGCGCCGTCACACTCTTCATCGACACGGCAACCGTCGCCGGAAGTTGCGCTTCCGGTTCGATCAGCCGCTGCTTCTCCGTGGCGTCCCCGTTCAGCCCGAACTCCGCCAGCAGTCGCGATTTACCGTCCGGCCGCGCGTCCTCCTCGCGCTCCTCGTACTCGAGGAAGCGCTGCAGCCGGCGCATCGCCACCATCGCCTCCGCAATCTCCGCAATGCCGCGCACGAACATGGCCGACATCGTGTTGGCCAGGATGCCGAAGTACGTCGCGACCACGAAGATGCGGGCCGCCGTCAGCTCGTCGCCGAGCAGCGCCATCGCCATCATCGTGCAGAACAGGGCCGTGCGGGTCGTGAACAGCAGGAACGTCATGTACAGGCCGCGCACGTACGCACTCTTGCGCACGATCTTCAGCTCCATCTGGCGGGCGTGCCGGATAAGCTTCGCGAACGGGCGCTCCCACGCGTACATCTTGATCACCTGTATGCCGGAGATGATCTCGTCCATCAGGCGGATACGTTCGTCCGTGCGGAGTGCCGTCTGCAGCCGGAAGCGCGACGTAAGCTTGCCCGTGTACGACTGGATCGGCGTTACGATGAAGATCACCACCATCCCGATCAACCCGGCGACACCGATCTCCGCGTACAGCAGCACACCGATCACGATCGCCAGCAGCGGAGCCGACCACATGGAGTGCAGGAACACGGACACGATGTCGAAGCGGTTCACATCGTTCGACAGCAGGTTGACCACCTTGCCGGGGGCCGTATCACCGAGTGCGGTTCGCGACAGACGCAGCGCCTTCCGGTAGATGACACTGCACACCGCGATACGCACCTTCATGCCGTTCTGGAAGCTGCCGAGCACGTACTGGTTGATCGTGATCACGCTCAGCGCGTTCAGGAACACGATCGCACCGGCGTACAGGAACGCACTTTCACGGGTCACCTCCGAATCCTTGCTGCAAAGAGCGTACCGTTTAATGAGTGATTACGGGGATGAACCGGGGGGTACGGGGCGAACCTACCGGAAGTACAGTAACAGCCAGCCGAGAAAGATGGGCTGCGCCAACCGGATGACAATGTCGTTGACGATGGTGATCAACCCGAGCACGCCGTACTCGCGCCAGAACGTTTTGAAGATTGCCTTCACGAGCGACGGTCGGCCAGGACCTGCCTGTTGTTCGAACCATTTTCTACGGAGAGGACGAAACAGAATAGTGAGGCAATAATCAGTGATAAGGATTTGTTTTCTGTGAACGTTGCTCGATACACTGCAACTTGATGTTTTATCATTCGTCTATTGTCTATTTAGCGAGCGCACCTCGATCAGCAGTCGATAGCAGGGAATTAAAGCATAGTTTCCGTACATTCTCTCGCATTCCAGAAGTCTTGTTAGACATAAATCGTAAAAAAATGGCTATGATATTCAAGGACGTTTAAAACCATTCTAAAAAAGGAGTTTTCGGAAGTTGTCGCACTTGTCATGTTACACGGAGCAATTTTGTACATGGTCCAAACGAAACTAATAGTGTTTTTTATCATAGAAAGACGTATTTTTGTATCTACAACCTATTACTAAATCACTTTCAAATCTCTTCAAATTTTGTTTCATTTACAACATAACACGTGACCGTATAGTTACGTGACGTACTGTATCTGCTAGTAAACAGCATATTAGCACACCCCCTCTTTAGGTTCTCCGTCATTCTTAGAGCAGCAAACGAGGCATGAACCGTGACGAACCGCAAAAAGGTTTGATGGCTAAACACGCCGCAGTAGAAGGGAATGTAATTAGAAGCCCCCACAAATCCGACCAACCATAAATAATGAGGCGATTGCAGCCGGCAGAGAAGCCACTGAATGAGAGTAGCTTTTCGTTCGCAATGATCCTGCAAATGTGATCTTTTGGGTTTTGATTTAATATTGTGATAGTGGAAATTAAATCAAAATCTGCAACAACCGGATGAGTAACCCGCACGCATCTGGTTGTGAAATTTGTGTGCCACACGATTGTGTAATAACAGTGACGTGCACACAACCCTGCGCTCCGACGAACTATGCGTCAACGATGACGGGCAGCAAATGGTAGCGCGGGTGACACAAAAAAAATATGACAACGAAACTCCCGCACCGAAGAGGGTACGGTCAGCAAAGGAAAAAAAAGACCAACGATCTCCGCCAGTATCAGACCGAGCAAACATTAACTCCGCACACCACAATGATACAGCATATTTAAGAGACCCGAGCGTGCAACTAGAAACAAGACTGACTGACGGACGAACCACCATCGTGACCGCCACGATCGTCGACTGTAAGGAAACCGCGGAAACCGCACAAGGCTTTATCGCGCTCCGCCCGAACCGGTACCGTCCGCAGGCAAATAGTCAATATTGGAGCACCAAATAATGCCCAGTCAACGCGTCTCCCCGGCGTTGGTTCTGGCGTTCGGGTCGTTGAGGTTGAGGCTCCGCCGAGTACAAGAACCACCGAGATGTGCAGAAACGACATCTAGAAGATTAAATAAATTTATTTTGCCTACAACAACAGCTCGATGAGCCACGGTGTTACAATATAAATGTAGGCAATAAAATCGGCAGCTATTTAACGTGCAGGCCCATGATTTTGTTTGAAGCATATATGCAAAAGGAAGCTATAAACATTTAGAGACAGCTGTTTAAGACCTCTTTCCAGTATTTTTTTAAACTTCTTGCTTGCTTTGGTCAGAGATAGGAAATCCCCACTATAGTCTGTTGGTTGTATAGTACACTAGACGCTACATTCCATCTCATGTTATTAAACACATTAGATAATATAGTGTCAAGTATAATAAGTATTCGATTGTTCTTAATATTACAGATTTGAAGCCTCCAAAACACACAAGTTACGCAAAAACAAATTAGATTTCTATTTAATTTTCTTTTTTGCCGATTAGCAGTCGAAGCTTATACCAAACTTATTACTTCACAGCCTAACATTCAGCAGAATGCACTCAAATGCTATATATGAAATGCTACTGAAATACTATACAGAATGCATGAAATGCTGTTTAACAGTGTATTAACAGAATTTGTCAAATTGTATAAAAAATGACGCCTGGATTCAAATGATTCGTAACTTTCCAAACTATCTAAAAACTTCGGATGGCTCTGAATCGGTCCTAACTGTTCGAGGAGACCCAGAAGCTCCAAGTAGCTATGGATTCAGAATACCACTTGCTCCAGCTGATCTCTGGTGCGATTCGCTACACTTTAAACCGAATATTTTACAACAAAAGCTATATCGATAAGACAAAAATGTAGTCTACCAATAAACATGCCAAGAAATCTTGACATTATTGCACACAAAAGTGAAATGCTAGAGAAGACCAACTCAGTTTCAAGAATTCAGGTTCGGCTTCTATAGGAATTGATCAAGAATTAAGAATAGATCCCTCTTTAGGCACCGCATTATGCATTCTTTTTCAAGTATAGTCGCTTAAAGAGATCCTTCCTCACTGTTCCATCAAATAGACTACGGCGAAAAAAAACTTAATTTCGCAAAAGTGATAAACCTCTACACAGCTGACGAAAATGGCGCAGGAAACGTCTCCCAAAGGTTCCACCGTAGGATGGAACTACAGTAATACAGTCATTCGTCAATTATTTTCCTCGCGAAGGTGCGCTCTTCCCATCCGACACCCCGGCAGAACGGAACGCGTGGCAAACAGACGCCTATCAGTTGCGAACCGCCGGTCGCCGGCCAATTTCTGCCACGGCCATCGCACAAAGTGATACGCGTGACGCCGGTCAATTAGTTTTAATAAAGTTCAATTTGTATCATCATCGTCGGGCTCGATCACAAACGTTGCTGTAAGTGGATGCGAACTTGACAAATAGATGACGTCGGGTGGGTGTGTGTGTGTGTGTGTGTTCCATTAATTTTATTATGGTCGCGCTTCAACAATCGAGTGTGAACGGGGGTTCCGTCTTCAAGGGGATGTTTTCTTGCACTGGTGTGCAGTTTTATGGTCACCCGAGAGGCAAGCTGGAGTGAAACTGCTTAGTAGAGTAAACAAACTATTACGGTCGATCACAAGTAACTGCCTCACTTCCGGATGCTTATATTTGGGAACGTCAGTAAATTTTACATTCATTTGGTTGTGTCATCAAGACGGCAATTCATATAAGAGCAGAGCAAAAACTTAATATAACTTAATGTTCAGATCAAACTATAGAAAAAAAACGACTAGAACAACTAAACAAGATCATTGCATTTGAAGTAATAAATACCAGTTAGTACGAACAAATAGTATCGTAAATAAACACGTTACCAAAATTAGAAAGTCCCCCGAACAGAACAATCAATTCAAGTAATAAATACCATTTGGTACGAACAAATAATATCGTAAATAAACACGTTACCAAAATTAGAAGGTCCCCCGAACAGAACAATCAAACCGAGAACGTCTACGGTCTCTTCAGTAACAAAGCATCTAGCATATGTGTGTGTATATATGTGTGTGCGTGTGTTGAACGGTCCCCATTAATATAAACCTCATTCTCATCATCCGTATACTCACTGTCCGATCTTCACGTGCCAGCAATCGCAATGAAACTGCTGACTCATGGTTAACGTTAATGCGTCGCACACCGCACCCATCCTCCGTCGTTAGACTGCTTCCCTTCCAACCAGCGCAATCTGGCGTATTACGCGATCAACCACGGCAAATACGTACTGCAGCTGCTGCTTGTTCTGTGTTCTCGTGGTCGCAAACCGTTCATTCCGCACGACGTTGTGCAGAGATGACAAGTTTACAGTAGCTTTTGGTGAAGTTTATGAGTTATGTATACCAAGTTCCTTGTTCCTTTAGCCAGAAACGTATAAGGTAGATTGTCCTGCCTGCATGATCGTGCTTAACTCTAACTTTAACCCTTCTTTGCTACTGTAATGACGCGCCAGGCTAGTAATCTGATATCAGTTCATCAGGTGACAAAGTTCAAAGAGTTACACTCTGTCGGAGGTACAGAGAGTAAAGTGGTTTGGTTCACTTCTACACTGCGTAGGGCATTATACTAAGTCTGTGGGATGGAAGACTTTGAATATCTTCGAAGTCCAACAAGAAAAGAGTCCAAGAACCCAAGTAATTCTAATACTTTTCCTAAGTAAAAGACTTTAATTGAAAGCAAAAAAAGCTTTCATTGATATCTTAGTTGTTAGTGAGTCTTAAAGCTAGCAATCAGAGGATGTTGCATGATTTATCTGTACTTACTTTTCCAACCGATCGCCTAGCACGTCGGACCGATCCATATCGAGAGGCCGGAAGAGGTCCTGCAGTTCCAGCACCTTACTATATCCCTTCCGAAACAGATCGATCGTCCACCAGAAGGTGAGGGTCGAAAGTATGCCGGCGCTTTGGCGCGGGTTTGGTGGCAGCTTTCGCGTGATCGCCTCCATCGTTGGCACCTAGGAGGTTCCTTTCTGCCCGCACACGCACTCGTATGCCTTTCCACGCTTTCAAGATCTTTTACCGAAGGCTGTCGTACTTCCCGGTGCATCAAGCGATTGCAAAGTGCTCATAGCCCGATTTTGAAACGATTGCTCCGAACAGACACTCCGGTGTATGCACATAAGCACGA
>KZ071314.1:192398-214996 GCA_002091845.1 Anopheles cracens | reverse complement strand
TTTGCAAGCGTGTAGTGTAAGGGGTAAGCTCCCACAGGCAAGAGATCATGACGGTGACTATACTTGCATTATTCAGGGGATTTTTCATAGCTGATCGCAACGAAAATGAAGCATCTCCTTTGCGTTCGTTGTTCTATCTACACAAACTGAGCCAAATTCGCTTACCAAAGCATCTAACTAGCTATTAAAAAATACTTTCTCTTCCTCTCGAGTCTACTTTCTTCCGCTTGATCTCTCTGTGTGTCCCTTCGATACGCATATCTTTGGCTTTGCAGACTGCACAGCAATACATCGGTTGGGTTGTTGTCTACTCAAAGCTGTTACTCGATGTGCGTGCCTCTTCCAGTGTTCGTAAGATCCAGAAATAAATTTAAAGAGTAGGGAAATAAATAACAATAATAATGTCCACTTATCTCTACGCTCCATATCGTCCCTTTCTAGTACGCTCTATAGACAAACTAGCAGATTACGACTGATCTGTCCGCAGCTCGATTTAGAGCTGCCCCCTTCATGCAAAAGCAAACCACGCAAATCGTCAATGGAGACGATTACGTTCTCGAATGAATATGTCGAACGGAAGCAGCTGAAGGTAGCTTCTTTTACGTCGCGGTTGTCGTCGGTGGCGGTTGGCCGTGATTACCCGATGCTATGCTACTACTACTTCCGTCGGACGCTTTGCCGGTACATTCTGTGAGGTAGATGAAAGAGAAAGAAATAGCATTATGGTTAGATGGAAATCCATGGCATTCCATTACATCTTGTTTTGCAAATAGCTATGTTGATGGCTTGTCATATAAACTCTTAATGCTAAACGCCCTACAGCTGAGCTCAGATGATTTAGAAGTAAACAAATCCAACTATTTGATTAATGGTGCTACGTCATGAGAAAAAAAACAACCAAATCAACCAGATACAAGACTAAATTTAGATGCATAAACAAACCTCTCAGTACAGTCAATACTGTCCATAGTTATCGATAGTCGAATAATAAATAAAAGATTGATTTCATTCTTAAACAGAACGAACAGAACCAACCTACAGAACAGTTGTTTACAAACAATACTATCTCTTGTTGAACTGATTGATTATAATTGAGTCTTCGTTTAAGAAGAAGGAGACGAAATGAAAACTATCTATAGCTTCTCGACAACGTTTTTTCAACTTGTTTTTCTTGCTTTTCTGTTTCCTCTTTAGTGTGACTGCTACAGAACGGACCTGTCTAGATCTGGAATCGTCTTCTTCAGTAGTAGAGGAGTACCCGAAGTTAGCTTAGAAATGTGAGATGCCAGCTGATAATGCAATGTTTGATGGAGGTACATCCGACTTCACGAATCGTCATAAAAATCAATTTAACCTATTATATTTGTTCTATTTATAATTAAACAAAATTTGAAATCTGACGGAATTCTCCCCAGCATAGCAATAAAGCCCATTTGGTACATCATCACGGCGGAACGCAAGCTAATCAAGATTATTTTATTTCCGTGTAGTACTCAGGGCACATTTCCAATCTTCTAATGCACACCAGACGACGCATAACCATAAAACAAATACTCCACCACGCTGGCGGGCGGATGGGTTGGCCGAAAAACCTGCGGCCGACCCGAGTACGTCGGATGTAACCAATAGTCCGTAAAACAGTCCGGGCAAACTCATATTGGCTATGCATGCAAACAACTCTTCATTATGCAACGGCAAACTTCTCGGAATTGAATTTCGATTACGTGCTCCGTGGAAGCAGGCAGCCGATTGTTCGTGCTCAAGGGCCTCAAAACCCGGAGACGACGTGCGTCTGACAGGACCGAAGGACGGCCTGCCCGAGCCTTACTTACCCGAGGTAGAGAGGGCACCCAGTTGCGTCGACAGGTCGGCCGTGGTCGTGGTACAGTGCGTCCCGAGGATGTCGGGTAGCGCATTCCGGCGCCCTATCCGGCCGGTGTTGTAGAACTGATGGTGATACTCGTCGGAGGATCCGCCGTCACCGCCGCCAGCTGCACCGCCGCCAGCTCCCGTGCCGCCACCACCACCACCGCCGCCGCCACCCTCCGTGGCCAACCGTTGGCGGGCGGCGGACGGGTCATCCGGGCCACCGGCACCCGATTCGCGCAGCTTGTCCATGGTCGCTAATTTGATAATGCTTAACACTGCCGTGCGAACCGTACGGGCGTGCGGGAATCATGTGCCATCGCGTCGCACGACGTTCGTTGTATGTGTGTGTGTGTGTTTGTCCCCAGGAGGTGATGACGCGTTCGTACGAGCAGCCACAGGTTGACGGAGATTTGAAAATAAAAGCAATGGAAAGAGAAAGAGATAGAGGAAAAGGTTAGCAATGAGCAAAAGGAAAGCAAAATCCGATCGCACGGAGATTCTACACGACCGTTCCACGCACCAAAGCGGGGAGGCTAATGGAATTAATCAGCACAGCATTAGGGAGGGGTGTTGCCGCCTTTCTTCTCCATTTAACTATATTAGGCCTAACATTCAGCATTCATTATCGTGTGCAGGCGTGGCGCGTGGTCGAGGCAGCACGACGCTGCAGGAGGATGATGCTGCCGCTGCCATCGCCAGAGGACTGTGTAAGATGTCGCTCGTCCTTTTAAGGTGCGATGCGCTGATTTAGCTCCAGCGATGCTTGGTGAACCTCTAGCCTCGCGCGAGGCAGTGGAAGGAATGTGCAGACGGGTGTTGTGAGCGAACAATAGGGGGACGCTATCTTCGGTTGGCCGAGGCATATAATGAGCCGACATCCAGTAGCGGAGGACATGCGATCTTTTCAGTTTTATGCCTTGAATTCAACTTAGACTTAAATTTATATAACAAAAGATTTTCAGCAGAAGAATATTAACCATGAAGTCAACATGGATTCAAAAAAAGGGTAATGACGCAAGTAACTTATTCTTTGGAGTCTTATGATTCGTTCAAACGTTCAAAAATCTAAACAAATCTATAACAAGTGGTTGTTGAAAACAACGTAGCCTATTATCAGTAAATTTTGAATCGTTTCAATTTAAAGTTATTTAAGGATAGATCAAGATCCTAACTGTTATAAAATAATAATAAACCTTACATCATAATTAGTGAATTAATTAATAATGAAGAAAAACCACACCGACCAGAAATAACTTGGCATCAGAACAGAAAACAATAGAAAATAAACCCTCGTTCTGTCTCCTCATCTGCTTCCCACTATCTTCATCCGTCGGAGAAGAGATCTCTGGATCAATCGATTACCAAACGAGATGAAATATGTCATCATACCCCAACCGCACACGGGCGGGTGAGACACCCCCTGCCATTGCTCGACGGTGTCGGTTCGCGCCGGTAGCAATCGGAAAAGTACGGCCCCGTCGGTCAATGATCGATTAGTAAACAGCCGAGAGGGAGCTGAGCGCGCAAAAAAGCACACAAACACAACACGGCCCGGAAGAAGTTGGTCGATTGGCGGTAGCAGGAGAGTAGATGATAATTCGGCGTAGCCTAAACCGGCTCAACTAGTGCAAAGAACAAACTCCGGCCCAGAACGGTTGAGATGTTGAACCATGTCGTGTGTGAATCCATGAAATAAAGGCACCGGAGACAGCCCGGCGGCAAACCGTTGACGGGTTGTGGTACGGTGTCACCGAGTGCCACTTCCCGGTAATGACGGTTTGCGTGGGGATACTCTATCATAATGCACCACAAAAAGGATAACGAGCCCGGCAGCACTTTGGCTGTTAATGGGACTGCCGCCACCGCCGGCTACAGTGAAAGCTTAATGGGCAAACTGTAGCGCAAAGGCTCGGGTTTTAAACAATGCTATGTTCCTCAGCTGCTGGTTACGTCAGATATTGGAGCGATAACAAGAAAGCCGGTGTTTAACTAGGTGTAGCACTTTTAGCACTACCCACACGCATATACAAGTAATCTATCACACCAGAATCTAATCTGATCTACGGTGATAAACATCACGATAGCTCTAGATATTGTGAGGGATGTGTCAAACGAATAAGAAGATCATTTTAGACGAACTTCACCATTAGATTATATAAAGAAAAGAAAAATGACGCGTGCAAGATACCAACAAGCACAATACAAAATAATTTTATCAGTTTACCCCTTGCCTGTGCTAATGTTATCTTATCTCATACAGATTGAGTTTGCTAGACATGAAATTAATTGGGTCTGCAAGTAAGTGTCTGGTGTGTGTTTTTTTCAAAATTGGATACTTTATTGTGAAAAAATGGTTGCATATCTTTATCGGCGCGTGAGCAAGGGAAAATATAAAACTTTCCCATTTTTCTACCAGACCTAAACAAATTCTCTTTCGAGCTTTTTTTTACTGTATCGTACTCCAATATAGAGAGTTTTGCAACGATCGAAGCCGTCCGATGTTTGGACTATAAAGCGAGCCTATTTCTGCGAATAACGCTCTTTTTGGCATTAAATTTGCCATGATTTCGTTTGAGTTTGAAACATTAAATTAGACATTGCTACCCTAAACTTATCAGGATGCATAATCTTAAAAAAAACGCTGAAACATTCCCTGTAGACACAATAGATGTCCAATTAGGCGTTACTCTGGTTAATGATTGTATAGATATGCCGCGTCCAAAATCCAGATTTTGAATTTCAAAGGTTTGTGTGTCCGAAAATGACTATGATCAACTCTAGTGTAGGATAGCGAAGTAAGAAGTTAAAATTTCAATGCCAAACTTAGTTAGAGGCCTTGGATACTAAGAACCCATAAGTCGAAAACTTGGATACACATGTACCTAATGCACATGAACTCATTAAACCATTTTTTTGGCAAACGTGTAAAGCACACCTTCTTTCCGGTAACGCCACTTCACGAACCAGACAAAGCCGCCATCCAGCGAGCCCGAGTGAACTCTCCTTGCTCCATTGACGTCACCACGCGCGGTTCCCCGATTGCAGCATTAAGTGACGCGTTTGAGATACGGCGACAATATCTCTATCGCGTGTGAGCGCAGAGCATGCACGGTGGTGTCTGATAAGGGGTGGTGGGCACACCACACAACACAGCACATTCGCTCAATTTCGGTGGCCAGATCGGGCCAACTCCGCGTCTCCTCCACGCGGTCGGGAGAGATTCCAACCCCCTCGTTAAATTAGGCGCGCGCAAACAAGACGTCAGAGGGGTCCAGTGGCAAAACGCTGACAGAAAAAGAACGCATGAAAATTCCCTCCAAACAAGGGAGGGAGCCGATAGTGATCCCCACCTACCAAGGCAGGCTGGAACGTACGATTTTTGTAGCAAAACGTGTATTTTACATGAGCGTACCCGGTGGGAATCATAGGAAGACAACAAACTTTATGCTTCCGTGAGAGTTTTTTTTTGCGCCATATCATTTCATCCTCGTGTTGGGAAGCTATACACAGACCCAAACTTCTCTGGATGCGTTGTGGGAGAAATGGAATTTCAAAGAAAGGAGCAGCAAAAAACAATAGCCGCTGAATAATGTAGTGGGCTAACTTTCGTCGCGATCGATTAACCCCCGTCAAAGGGGTCTCGTCTTCTCTCGCAGATGCGGAAGATATCGCTGACACGCTGAATTGTTCCTCGTTTCGTCCTCAGCATTATCTTCTTCAGAGGCTTCCGAAGGTAAACAACAGGACGAAGAAAAGAAAAACTGCCAGCAAAACAAGTATTCCAATAATTCCTGCCCGGCACGCGCACGGCAAACAGGAAGTGAAGGAAGCGAAATTTTAGATGTTCTACGACAGGAAAGAAATTGTGGCCGCCCGCGTGCGAAACACTCCTCCCGATTGTGGCGGCAAGTTGTTCCGTTTTAATCGACAACACAAAGTTCCTGTTCCTGTCCTGTGCTCATTTTCTTCGGTTCGCTTACTTCGGCTGCAAGGATATTCGAACAGTGAAGCTAGCGGGATAGACTTGTTTTTGCTCCATCAGCATCCTTCCCCGTGGATCTGCTAGATCCGGGAGTGAAGCGAAATTATATCATCCCTCCCTCGCCGGGGAAGCTCCTTCCGGAAAGCACACCGGGAGGATTGTTCGGGTTAGGAAAAAAGGAAAACCCCGGATAGAAAACCACTCAGAAACCCTACGACCGAGTCCATCTCTGTTTGTCCAACTTTTCAAACTGCCGGCCGGCGAGAGACGTAAAACTCATCAATGTCACAATAGAAGATGCGAAGAAGAAAAAGTGTAAAGGAAGTTAAAAAAAAAATCGCATTAAAATTGGAGCCCATTTCCTGGAAAGGTTAAACTTTTCCACCCATGCCCAAAGCATGAGCACGTCTCGTCCACGTGGGCAATACTGGAAGGTGAGTTGGGCGGTGAGATGGCTGCGTTTTCTTATCACTTAAATTATTATTTAATTACCATGGTGGCAGAGTTCCGGGGCGTCCGTTCGGGGACAACAACACAGAAATAATAATATATTCTTAAACGGCCAAAAGCGCGCCTGTTAACACTTTTATCATATTCTACCGAACCACACACACACCGAACGTCCATCCTCTGCCCCAGGGGGAATAGATGCGCGAAGGCGTGTAATTAATTGTCCATCAACCGCAAACTCCGGTACTGTCCACCGGGCGGAGTGTGAACACTTTTATGGCGCCCGGGACAACGACCACACCGCGGTAGAATGGAGATGCTTGTTAGTGAGCTTTTAATGGCACGTTTAGCGTAAAGGACACGCGACCGTGACCATCATATCCCGGGTGAAACATAGGGGACCGGCCGTGCACACCCGCTGGAAGTGTGACTATGTCATCCGGTGTCCCATCGTTCGTTCGTTCGTGTGCAGCTCGCGGGCAGGAGGTGAAAAGAAGCCACGACAACGAGAAAAAAAAACATTTATAACTTCCACAAACGACACACGACAACGACGCAACGACGTTTACGACCTAAGCTTATCATCGTGCATCCCCCGCGGCAGGTCTTTCGGGGGGCTAGGGTTGCATTTTATGAACATGCCCCCTGTTAGTACACTTGTCTGACGGTCTAGTGTGTGTGTGTGAGCGATGCGGATGACGATGAGTGACTCCTTTTCTCGGCCCCGACACACCGGAAAACGATGCAAACGCATTTCAGGCACGTCGTCGCATTTTGCAGCACCTGATTACAGACGGGACGTCAGGCGGAAGACTGTTCGATGGAGATGACGCTAGCGCAGATTACGATCGTAAAAAGGATGCGCAAAGTTCGCAAGGAAGACGGTAGAGAAGAACGATTCTAGGCTATAATATCTATAAGAACACTGTGCTATTGAAGCAGTTTTTGAACAGTTAACATTAGTTATTAATTTATATGAAAAACATATTGAGTTTTTGTATGTGCGGCATTACAAACTAACAAAACGAGCCAGCAGAACATTGTGAACTTAGTAGTAGTAAGTAGTAGTAAGACATGCTTTTTATTTAAAAAAATAATAATAAAGCGAACAATGAGTAATACAGTAGAATAGAACTAAACAAAACTAAACTCGAATTTGATTTAAATAAAACATGTTGTATTAGAGCTGTTTTTGCACACAGCTCTAAAAAAAGGAATTTCCGCGATGATATGTATGTTATGCACAAGTATGCATTAAGAACAGTTTTACTTCAGTTTGTTACTGAATTCACTAAATCAGCAACCTTTTTACCAATATTCAGCAGATTATCGAGATCTCTCGAGTCCTCTCATATGTCATAGAGTTA
Organism: Anopheles cracens; assembly: GCA_002091845.1. Lineage (NCBI taxonomy): Eukaryota > Metazoa > Arthropoda > Insecta > Diptera > Culicidae > Anopheles > Anopheles cracens. Next base: position 207,328 of record KZ071314.1, on the reverse strand, counting down.
TGCCTTACATCACTCTGTTTTGTTAAATACATTGGCCTAAATTTAGCACTGTCTTAAAGCATGTTTTGGTGTCTTTGAGGCAAAGCATGTGTCAAACAGTATTTGAGGCAAATGCCGCTTGAAAGATTGTGCGACTTGGATAAACTCTGCACAAACCGAAGATATTCCGCATCGGCGCAATGTAAATCCGTGATGGCCAGGGCGGAACTTTGTTGGTTAAAATCAAAAACCGGTTTTATCTGACCTTTCCACCGTTGGTAGGATTCTCTCCGTTCGCAGTGGTCGTAGCCGAAAATGAAAGGACAATATCTAAACAAAAAAAAGGCTTAACTTTTGACGAAGGGAAGAGCAAAGCTCCCACATGCCGTTTTCTTACGTTCCAAATTGCGAAACTGAAGCAGCAGAGACTGCGGTGGGCAATAAAGGATAGGCCCGAGTGTCGTCGGGGTGAGCAGCAGCCGTTCCGGCCAACCAAATTAAAGTTTGAACCACACCACCTCACTGTGTTCCTCAACGGCGCTGGATACGCCGAGAACGTATCGACAAGGCCACTGTGAGAGAGCGCGAGCCCTAATGCCTATCCGGGTGCGGGCAGGACTGGCTGACGACAGACAGACAGACACAGCAAAACACCGATTTATATTAATGGGTCACCACCACGACCACCGGGCCGCACCATTCGATCGATGCCGTTGGCGACCTTCTGCTACAATGTAAGAGAACTGGTGCAAGAAACCCTTAAAGTGTTGGTTATCCTGTAGTCCGAAAATGGAACGTTTACTGCAAAATGCATGAGAGTTGTTTCGTGTTTCTGTGGTCACACTCATTTTGAATGCACCTAAGAGTACCTTAAGGAAGAAATTATTCTACAACCCATATATGTACGTGATGTACCGAAATGACGGTACATCACGTCAAAACTCCTCAAATAGCACTAGCTTTTGTTGAGAAATTTGGTCAGAAATCGACCACATTACAGATAAAAGCGAAGAATGTTATCCTACAGCGGGATATGTATAGTAAATCAACAAAATTTAGCGTTGATAACTCGATAATGTAATGCGGATTGCTTATGTTTCAGGGTAAATTAAACATATTTGACCAAAATAATGCAATTTGCACGTACCGATCCTGTCGTGTGAAAATAAAAAATCACTTTCACAGCCACCGCAACTACTATTTTTAAAGGCTACTGGCATGAACATATATGGTTTTTGATGAAACAAATTAGTTGAAACAACATTTAAGGGTTAACCCAAACCCATCGAAGATACGAAGCCGCAGCGTACAGACTTTCCCAGAAGACAGCAACCGGCAAAGGCAGCGAACGAGCGAACGGACGAATCGATCTTTCACCAGTGACAACCTCTGTGAACCGGACCGAGACGTGAGGGGGCTGGTGACGAGTTGGAAGCAATCGCTACTGCACACCTACGAAGTAACTGAAACAACAACACACAACAACGGCAGCATCCAACGACGGACGCGCGCACTGAACGACGACGATGACGACGACGGTTGGTTCAATATAATGTTGGAAAATAGGAGCAGGATCTGAAGCAATGCACGGACTTTTGAACAACCTGAAATTTCTGCAGCAGCAGCACACACACAGACTGTTTCTTCAATTTTTCTTTGTTCGTCGCGGGAAAAACGGGAGGGGTCGGATCAGAGGACCCTTGCGTCCGAAGGTCCTGGAACCGGCAAAGTATATCGCATCGATGTTAACGCCAACTTTTTTAACAAAAACTCCGGCAGCGCAGCAGTCTGACTGCCCCGTTCGATTTTTTTTAACTAAAGAAGAAGAAGAAAACAACAACAACAAATATGACGGAACTGTCAAGACAGTCAAATTAGTTAAATTCGGTACATCCAGCCGCCATAGTGAGAGGCCAGAGCAGAATAGAAAACTTCGCAAAATCGATGGCGGTTCAAAGTAATCCTTGATTTTGAGTTATTTCAATCGATAGAAGCTGAGTAGTGGATATTTAAGGTATATTTTACTAAATTACTTTCGATTTGGCTGCGAATTGATAGTTGCTGCTTGGCATTAGAGTTTGAAATGGCCGTTTGTGGTTGTAAACAATTTATTTTTCACAGCATTATTTTGCATAAAACCGCATTTCAAAAATGTTGAAAAGAGTTTATTTCTTTAAGTTTAGCATTATGAAATATAAAATTGAGGAGTCTAATTCAAAAAAGGTTTTTGTGGCGAAATGCGCAACGTAATGTGTTTAGAATCCCAGATTCTGGTGTTTCTAATCGCTTGGCCGTTTTCAGGAGCTCATCCTCCACCAACACCACCAAACGTGCGCACTGTCAAACGGAACCAAGGTTTAGAACACGCATTCTCGGCGCAGTATTGTTCTAAAAATAAACATTTTTCTTTCAAAACTGCCTGGCGGGGACGGGTTGGGGGAGAGCGCGTAGCCTCCTTCGGTGTGTTTGGTGGAGTTTTTCTTTTGTGTTGCGCGAAGTAAATTTAGCTAGCCAAGAAGTAGTGCAAAAAGGCCATACCCGCTCCCGCGTCGACACACAGGATCCCGTCCCCGGGCTGGCCGCGAACGGTGCAGGATCGGCAGGCGCCCTATCGACGCGTCGGTGATGTGGAGTGAAGTTCCTCCTCGGACCAACGCAAAACTCATCGCTGCTAGCGGCCGCTTCAGCAGCGCCGGATGATTATGTGCCCGACGAAGGGGCAGCAGTAGTGCGGTTCGAAGCGCGCGTGGGACGGGGCGGCGTGGTGGCGGAGTGCTTCTAACCAACCACCAGACGAGGGTGCCTAGCAACGGAGTAAACACGAGCGACTAGGGCAGTCCGCGATGGGGAACCCAAGCCTAACGTATGAGATTCTGCTCTATCTCAACTCGTTCTACTTCGGAATGTTCGCCACCTGCGAGCTGGGTATGCTCACGCTGAAGGCCGTCAATTTAAAATACCCGGATCATATTCTGTTGCGCGAGGCGTGTATCCTGGTGGCGCTGTGCCTGGTGGAAACGATCCGCATCATCCTCGGCAGGCGCGGCAGTCTCAGCGACCACGGTAAGGCGACTTCCCTTCCACGGACGGTGAGGGTTTGCGTAGGTTTAAAAATAGTTTCCACTTGTCATACGGCGGGGTTCTCGATTGAGTGTGTTGTGTGAAGAGAAAATAAATAATACCCAAACCCGGAAAATACTCCGACGCAACTGATCGTCGCCCGGTCCACTTTCTCGTTGTAGGTTGGCAGGTGATCCTGTCCGTGTTTCTCACCATCCCCTGTGGAATGGGCGTAGGGTATCTACTCTTCTACCAGCTACACCGGCTACGCCTGGAGTACATCCTATGTGCCTTAATGTTAACACTACAGGCAGCAGAACTGCTCTTCGCGCTACTGTTCGTATTCACGCTCTGTCGGCCGCCTTCCTACGATTAGTTTCTAGCACCACCAGAACCCATGACAACTGCCAAAACCAAAGAAAAGCCAGCAAACTTGACACTAAACCAACCAACGGGACGGTCGAGGCGGTAGCGGAAGCGGGGTACGTCGGTTGCCGCCGAGCCGATTCCTAATGACGTTGTCGTTCCTGGCTCGGTGGTGGCTCCCGGCGCCACGGTAAAGCGCGACGGAAGCGCGACCGATACCATCTACATCATCATCACATGTTCACATGTTGCTCAAATGGCCAAAAAGCAAACTGTGCCATCGTAAGGCTGGTAGTGACTAGGTGCCATGTAGTGTTTATCGTAGCATACTCAAAATGGAGCGAAACCCACGACAGTGCAGATTTTTTTATGCCGTCTACACGCGGTTCTGTGCTAGGCAGTGTGTGCGTGTGGTTGTGGATGTATGTGAATGCGCGCAACAACAAAAACAACGGCCTGTCGATTTTTGCACCGCGACGGCAGTAGGCTATAGGTTAGAATGAATGCATATATTCATTGCATGCAGAATGTTGTCGTGGCATATTTGTTTGGGTTTTTGTTTCCGTTTCATGAATCAAATGCACCTCGCCTTTCGAGTGTTTTCCGTGCACCCCACAAGAGAGAGAGAGAGAGAGAGAGAAAGAAGAGAGAAGAGAAACAAAATATCTATTTCAATACTTCATTCGATACCAAAGAGCTCGGTTTCTAGTCTAGTCATACAAAATTGATCTTAATGATATTCTTCCGACCATCGACAGGACCAGAGATCGGATACTCATCACGTGCGTCCTTTCCCTTTACCTAAGCATCCGTGTAATATATGCTTAAAACATTTTTTCTATCTTACCGTAAAACAAAAAAAAACAATGCAAAAACTTTAACGTGCTATCTCTGCATACTTAAAATCAAAAGGAAATCCTACACTAGCGATAAAAAAGCGGGTTTCAGAGGAAGAGAACACAAATTATAAACCTAGCAACTAGGAAATTGTTGAAGCGGCAGGATTTGGTGTGTTTGTGCGTCGTGTCGCAGTTCTTAGATAATTTGGGTATTTAAAATTTGTAGCCGTCACTCTAATCAACCCAGTGAGTCGAATATCAGGGGGTAGCAGGTAGGGGTGAGCCGAACCGGCGCCACGCGCCGAAATTGAAAAGCAAATACTTCAACAAGCTCTTTACCCCCGTGCGGCGTTATTAACTGAACAGGAAGGCAAAATGCGTCATAAAATTTGGAAACATGTTTACTTAGTGCACCGGAAGGTGAAACCCCATATATATCAATTAACTCAATACTACAGACCACAGGTAATAGAAAATCCCAGCCCCAGGGTGCAGCGTGGTTGCGACGGCGTACATCCTTCTGATGAAACCGTCTCCTTCGCATTGCGGTGCGGCTGCGTTAGCAGCTAACACCGGGAAGAAAAGGATGAACTCTGAAACACTCTCGTGTACAATAACATGCGCAACACTCGTGTTTGTATAATCAGGTAATAAAGCGTTTCAAATATATAACTCCTTAAAAAAGGCGTTGCCTGTTCAGTGTTTTTCATTTCTCGTTTATTCCAAAGTGGCGCAAACTCGTAAACTACCGAATGAGTTTGGTAGCGTTAAATGCCGTTTTATTCTCGGCTAGATTCTATAGTAACTTATTTCCTCTGAGTAGACTGTGACTCTTTGGCAGCCTGGTACCACGCTTCTCGTTCGTCAATTATGAAACAATGCAGCAACATAAACATTTTATTAATCTAGAGAGCAACGTTATGCGGCTCTTGTGTGAGTCTCGTGAAAGATGCAATGGAGTGGATTGTACAGTTCCATGGAATTACGTCTGCGGCATGATATCTGTGCGCGGTCGTCGAAACAGCAGCACATGAGGCTCGGGCGAATGGATCTGCGGAACATGAAACAGGCAAATGTACCTTCCATATGCACGGTACAATGACGGGTACCGGCAACGAATACTCACCATGTACAGGACCCACCCCGGCGACTGCTGAACGCCCAAGTTTCGCCATTCCGTTTCGGTCATCAGGTGCGTTTTGGGAACGAATTTGGCCAAATCTGGCGGCAGGATTACGTGCCGGTACTCGTACACCTCGTCGTAATACTTTTCCGAGTATTGAATCTGATCGCTTGGCATGATGCTTGCCACCAGTTTCAGTCTGTTTGGAGGAATAAGCAATCGGAAAACGTTAAACCATGCGTCGAAAAGGGTGAATTGATGCGACCTCTAGCAATGTTTGGACTCACAATAGCGCTTTGTTTTAACAATAGGTTGATACGAGGAGAATGTTTTGTTTCAGTTTCACTTGAAATCTACCGATCGCGCCATCTTTTTGTTTGTTTACGAAATGTCAAATTTCAAACTCGCTGTCAGTTGAGAAACGAACGAAACCGTCTAGATAGTGATGGGCGCTACGTAAACGTGTGGAACGGATCGCTAATAAATATGGTATTTTTGTAAAAATAGGCTTCCTACAATCATAAAATTGGTTGTGAAATAGGTTAGTACGGTAAGTTACATGGTTTTATTAATTTCGGACCATGTGACTTGCAAATTCGTTCCATAAACTTTGCAATTACTCGATAAACAATACGACGAAAAGTGATCGCCGAAGACTGACTTATATAGAAATGAACTCTTCCTTTTAAACGTGACAGAACATTCGCGAAATTGTCAATTAAACTGTCATAACACAAATCACATTGAAAGTGGCGAAGTTACGAAAGCTTGAGAAATTTTACTGATTTGCTCTCTTCCCGGAGAAAACCTCCTCGCCAGGGCCCTCGAGTTGGTGTAATCCATAGGTAAATTTGTATGTGAAAAGCAAAATATCTTCATAGTACATGTGATTATTGCATTATGTAATCCACCGGTGGCATTGGATCACATACATCAAGTGCGCAAAAGTTTACCGTGAAGTAAAACATTGTCTTCCAATTCTGATTCAGCCATGGGAAACACGGTGTCCGCGGCTGAAAAAGTTGCTTCCAATATCGTGCCCAGCGCGATAATAAAGGGCGAGGAGCCAGCATTGCCAGCGGGACATCCACCAATCGGCGACAAATCAGCGATGGCCGGCAATCCACCTCCGGAGTGTCCAATGCATCAAAAGCAACAGCCAAAGGAACAGCCCGTGCTGGTATCGGAATGTCCGGTAAAGCATGATGGTGCAGAAGTGAATCCGCTGAACATGATGCCGGCAGGAAACCAAAACCCATCGCCTGGCCAACCGTTCCCACTGCCGACCGAACGCCAGACATCATCGATCCCGAAGGTAACGACCGACGGAAAGCAGGAATTCTGGCAATACCCGAGCCAGCAAATGTTCTGGAACGCGATGCTTCGGAAGGGTTGGCGCTGGGAGAAGGACGACATTGCCCCCAAGGACATGGACGACATTATAAAGATCCACAACGCGAACAACGAACAGGCCTGGCAGGAGGTGCTTAAATGGGAAGCGCTGCACGTGCGCGAGTGCGGCAACCCACGGCTGAAGAGCTTCGGCGGAAAGGCAACAGAGTACAGCCCACGGGCCAGGATTCGCAACATGATGGGATACGAGCTGCCGTTTGATCGGCACGACTGGATTGTCGACCGCTGTGGAAAGGATGTGCGCTACATCATTGACTACTACGATGGCGGAATGGTGGACGAAAAGTATAAGTTCGCACTGCTGGATGTTAGGCCCGCGATGGATTCATTCGACAACGTGTGGGACCGTATGAAGGTTGCGTACATGCGATGGAAATTTGAGTTGGAGGATAAAATAAAGGAGGTGACAAACTAAGCGACCACCAGTCACGCAACCTGCACAGCTTTGAGGAATTTGCAGCTGATCGTGCTACGAATATTGCTAATCTGTTTCAGGAAATACCAAGCAGTTCATGATGGAGTTAATTTAAAATAGTTATATCGCACGCACTAAAGACGAAGTATGCTAATGAATTAATAACGTTTGAATAGTTGCGCAGGGAGTGTAATCCTTTGAATAAATTGAAGGCTTTTTCTTTTACCCACCTTGCATATTGTGTCATACGCGAAACGCTTGTCGTAAATTCTAGTGTAGAGCAGCAAATCATATCCTAAGGTAACCTGATGGAAGTCGAATAAAAACACTTGTGAGGACATACAAAACCAGAATATAATTTTTCCATCGTTTATACTGTTGGACATCACAAAGCGGAATTTAAATTGTTTGCGTAGATTAAAGAGCACCATGGACCCAGATCTTGTTAAACAGTTTTTAGAATCTATCTAACAAGTTTCGGATGAAGCAAACGCTTGCGAATTTGAAGACGCCGTGAACAGTAAAAATGTTCAGCAAAGGTTTGTTCATCGGCTTTAAATCGATAGCCGTAGTCTGTTTATCCGGCGACACATTATCCGTGTACGCGTGAAAATTGACACATTTCGGCTATCAATTGAATACAGCGTATAAACTCATTTGGTAAAATATTAGATACTCAAAATATCATGTTTATACAGCGATAAACAGTGTTTTAGGAACAAAACATCACCACGATCGAAAGGTCTCTGAAAAGACAGTGCTCTACTGTGCTTCCTTCAGAAAAGGCTTCAGCTGTCAGAACCGGGCTATTGTTTACGTTCGAACCGGGTGCGCGCACGTGTATTCATCAAAAAAAACAAGAATTTATGGAATAGAACTACGAACGTAGATTTGTGTAGTGCATTGTGTCCATCGTGTATATCGCCAAACTTGAACCATGGAAGGCATTGGCCAAATATTTAGCGGCATTATCGACAGTGATAGCGATAGTCTGCTCACCGTGTTTCTCAGTAATTTAGCAGAACATCAGTCATTTTGGACCGACGTAAGTTAAAGGAAAACTATGCACGCTCCGGCGGATTGTCTACAGTATTACTAACATCTCGGGTCTCTTTTCCCACCGTAGCCTCAAAATGATTTGGACTCGATATTTACCAAAATCGGCAACTTATTGAACAACGCCAAAACGCGCGAGCGTGGTTTTAAAATTCTGATCCACCTGCTGCCCGAATGTCCGCTCGATGTGATTGAGGAGAAGGCACAGTTCTACGTGTACGTGTGCATCAAGTCATGTGAACAACGCGGAAAAAATCAATCGTTGTCACTGGTGTTCGAACTGCTGCAGCAACTGATCAGCCGATCGCTCAGCTCGAACGAGCTGCACAAACTGTTCGTCAGCAACCTACCGAAACTGGTGGGCCCGGTGGGGCCTAAGCTCGCGGTATCAGCAATACCATCTGCTTTGCGATTTCTGGAGCAAACGATGCAGCATTATGCAGGTGCCTGCGGTCAGGTGAAAAGTCGTATCGAATCGTTCCTGTACTCGCTGGTCGACTCGACCGATCCGGTCATAGTGGACGGCACGGCGAGATGTTTGCTACAGCTGCAACAGATCAGGGGTGGCGGCCAGCACGGTACGCTGCACAAAAAAACCTGGCAAGAGTACTATCTGAAGCTGGTCGACACGATTCACGATCTGCTGAACAAAATATTTGTCCACACGCCGGAAACATTCGACGAGGAAGAAAACCTGGAATGCTTGAAGCTACCGCCGCTGGAGAAGACAACGAACGCTGTTCGTAAGGCGCTGTTGCTGTCGATTCGCGCGTGCAATTTGATTGCATTCCTCCACGAGGCCATCGTGGGCCCGTACCCGGTGGCGAAACCGATCACACCGTTCAAAGCGCTGAATCTGGTTCTGCGCGGTCTGTCCGTGTCGTGCGAAGCGATGGGTAAGAATGCCATTGCGGAAAACATCGCGTTCGGGACGTTTCTGCCATCGCTGCACCTCGGTTTGTTGGGCATGTTGGATGGGTTGGTGTTGGCCTTCGGTAGCAATTTGCTCATGTACGGTGATGTCGTTTATGAGGTGTTTCCCAAATGCCTGAGAGCTACCCAAACAAATGCCAGCGATACGGATGGTACGAAAAAATCCTTCACCCGGCTGCGCATGAAAATCTACGAAAGCATCCAGCTGTGGTGCGACAAGATGCGGTACGGCAGCAGCATCGAAACGGTGAACGAAGCACTGCTGGAGCAGATCGTACCCGATATCACACCGTACGAGAGTGAAATGATGCTGAAGATGGGCGCAACCAACAAGAAGCGACTTTCGTCCCGAGCCAAAAGGAAGCTCCAGAAGGAGCAGAACGCGGCCACCGCCCTCAATCAGGCCCATTCCAGTAGCGGTGCGGCCGTCGCAGAGAACAAAGAGCAACTGGTCGATCGTGGCAACGACACGCTCTGCCAGGCGGCACTGGAATGTTTGACCGTTGTGTTACAATCCGCTGGATGCTTCATTAAGCCCGTCACGCAGAAGCTGCTGCAGGAGAAGATTGTTCCACTGTGCTTCTCGCTCGTAATGCACCCGCAGCTGACGGGGCTTTACAGTAACGATAAAGTTCGGGTGGCTCTGCTACGTGCCTTTGCTGCACTGATCGTCAATCCGCATCATCACTGTCCTCCTCCGCTCCAGTACGCGGGCTACATCTTCAACACACTGCAAACCACCGACTCCAGTGCGGCGGTACGTTCGACGGCCGCCGAGTTGGCGCGTACGACGGAACTGGTGCTGCATCCGTGGAAGGAAACCTTATACTTTCCGGCGGATAAGTCCGCCATCAAGGATGCGCTAGCGAACAAGGATAAACATCCGCTGGCGATGCTTGTTGCACGAGCCACGTTCACCAGAAACGAAGCGAACGGCGTGCACAACGGAAAGGATGATATGACGAATGTTGTATTCTTAGCACCGGAAACGAGCGTATCGCCGAAAAAAGCGACCATCGCCACCGTGGAAGAAGTCGCGTACGAAAGCGAAGGCGAAATCAACGAATCGCTTGCCGTGACGGAAGCGAGCGATGAATCGATTGCGGACGAAGATGAACAACAACCGGACGAGCAGCAATCGGAAGCGGTCGGATGGGTCGAGAATATTGACGATTCGGTTGACGCGGTTGAAACGAACGAAACGGTTGCGGTTCTCGATGGGACAGGCAGCGGGTACGATGAAGGAGTTATCGAAAGCACGGACGGAGAACACGATAAACTTGAGGAGCCTTCCGTAGTGTCGTTGTTGGATAGCGATGAAGAACAGGTGGTGGAATGCGTTGAGCATCAACGCAGCGCAACTGATGACGATGATGTCATGGAAGTTCCGCTGACCACTGATTCGGGTGCAAGCAAACCGTTGAACGGTAAGGGCAGTTTGAAGCATGCAATTGCATCGCAAACTAGCAATGATGGCTCACCGAAGAAGGCTAAATTGTCGCCAGAAGCGAACACTAATGGTAAAGCTAAGAACATTGACGACATCGTTGAGGAGATGGTGGCGGAATTCGTTGACGAACCTTAGATTAGCGTTCAAGTTTCCATGTTATCTTCGCAGTAATAAAAATGAAGTCCTTGAAGTATGTGTAATAAAGAACACCGTCAACCATCACACGATGCTTTGTGACTTTCTGTTTCTGGTGCTTGTGAAGCAGTTTGTACAGCTTTTCTTTGCAATTTATTCGATTTTGAACACATAATTGAGCTCCTGGCCAATAGGATGGTGAAAGTTTGCTAGGAAATATCACTATGATAATTTTGCTGATGATAATGACAGGAACAATGGAGGAATTGAGCGAAAGGAACAAATTTGTTGTCAGCAGATTGTATCTGCTAGTTTCCTCTTGTTCTGTACGAGTTTCGTTACAATCAAGCTGGTAAACTAAATACGTATTACGTGAGAGCGTTTTAAATCCTTCGTGAACGTGAAAATATATACCGGAGAAGAGACTATAAAGTTCACCGGTGTTCGAAACGCTATATAGTTCCTTGATGTTTTATACGTTTTAAGATAAACGTATTCATTTATATATACGGTAACAATTCTTTTTCAACACATTTGATTCTCATTTTGCTGTGTAATCGTAAATTTTGAATTAGCGGCTTTTCGGATTGCGGGAATAACTCGGTTTGACAGCGTGCTCGCCAAGAGATTTCTTGCAATGCACGATCGAAGCGAGAACGGCCAAGTGTGAACTTTGACAGCTGTCCCACCTGGTTCTCAGGTCGTTATACAGACGTGTAAAGCCCGCTTGTGAATGCAGAGTCAAAGTTTCGCGCGCATTTTTTGTTTGCGTTCGAGAAAAGTGTGTTGTGGTGGTTTGTTAAAAATAGTTGTTTTAGCTTAATATATTTGTTCTATCCCGTATTTTTGTGGTCGCTTGTTTAACAAGACATCAATCATGTCGGTAAGTGAAGTGACACAGCGCTTTGTTCGTTTTAAATATCACATAAGCATATCGGCTAACGATTCTCATGTATCCAACACTCCATCTGCGACTAGGACACGCCAAGCTCACCGGCACCGAACCTACCGTCGGATATGGATCGCCGTAACTTCCGCTCCGGCATGACTTCTCCCGTGGGCGATTTCGAGCCGTTCGAGGATGAGGCGGAAATCCTCGGTGACACCACCGTCCGCGAGGAGATCTACGAGGAGGAGGAGGGAGAGGGCGAGGAGCTGTTCGGTGACAACATGGAGGCCGACTATCGACCCGCACCGCACCTCGATCGGTACGACATGGACGAGCTGGACACGGGCGAGTACAGCGACATCTCGCAGACGGATCGGGCCGCGGCCGAAGCCGAGATGCGGCGGCGCGATCGCGCGGCCGGAGTACACCGCGATCAGCGCGATCTGTTCTACGACAAAAGCGACGATGACGAGGACGACGAAATTCCGCGGGCAAAGAGACGGGCGGCGGAGAAGGCAGCCGAGATAGGGGCCGAAACGGAAACCGACGCCGAGATGGTGGAATCGATCGAGAATCTGGAGGACACGAAGGGACACAGCATCAAGGAGTGGGTGTCGATGTTGGCACCGCGGACGGAAATTTCGAATCGTTTCAACAGTTTCCTGCGCACGTTCGTCGACGAGAAGGGCAACTACGTGTACCGGGAGCGTATACGGCGCATGTGCGAGCAGAACAACTCGAGCTTCGTGGTGTCATACACGGATCTGGCGCGCAATCAGCACGTGCTGGCGTACTTCCTGCCGGAGGCACCGTTCCAGATGTTCGAGATCATGGATAAGGTCGCGAAGGAGATGGTGCTGAGCCTGTACCCGACGTACGAGCGTGTAACGAACGAGATACACGTGCGCATCTCGGATTTGCCGCTGGTGGAGGAACTGCGCACGTTCCGGAAGCTGCATCTCAATCAGCTCGTACGAACGTTGGGTGTTGTTACGGCCACCACCGGAGTACTGCCGCAGCTTTCCGTGATTAAGTACGATTGCGTGAAGTGTGGCTACGTACTGGGGCCGTTCGTGCAGAGTCAGAACACTGAGGTCAAGCCCGGCTCGTGTCCCGAGTGCCAGAGTGTTGGCCCGTTCTCGATCAACATGGAGCAAACGCTGTACCGGAACTATCAGAAGATCACACTGCAGGAGTCGCCCGGCCGTATTCCGGCTGGACGCATTCCCCGCAGCAAGGATTGCGTGCTGTTGGCCGATCTGTGTGATCAGTGCAAACCGGGCGACGAGATCGAGGTGACGGGCATCTACACGAACAACTACGATGGGTCGTTGAATACGGAGCAAGGTTTTCCGGTCTTTGCGACGGTACTGATCGCGAACCATCTGGTAGTGAAGGACAGCAAGCAGGTCGTGGCGTCCCTCACCGACGAGGACATCTCGACGATCCAGCGGCTCAGTAAGGACCCGCGCATAAGCGATCGCATCACGCAGAGCATGGCACCGTCCATTTACGGCCACGAGTACATCAAGCGAGGGCTCGCACTGTGCCTGTTCGGTGGCGAATCGAAGAACCCGGGCAACAAGCACAAAATCCGTGGTGATATCAACATCCTCCTGTGCGGAGATCCCGGAACGGCCAAGTCGCAGTTTCTGAAATACACGGAGAAGATCGCACCGCGGGCTGTCTTCACAACCGGTCAGGGTGCTTCGGCGGTCGGTTTGACGGCGTACGTGCGGCGCAATCCTACCACGCGCGAATGGACGCTCGAGGCGGGCGCACTCGTGCTGGCCGATCTGGGCGTCTGTCTTATCGACGAGTTTGACAAGATGAACGATCAGGACCGTACCTCGATTCATGAAGCGATGGAGCAGCAATCGATTTCGGTGTCGAAGGCAGGCATCGTGACGTCGCTGCAGGCTCGCTGTGCCGTGATTGCCGCGGCCAACCCGATCGGTGGCCGGTACGATCCGAGCATGACGTTCTCCGAGAACGTGAATCTCTCCGAGCCGATCCTGTCCCGTTTTGACGTGCTGTGCGTCGTGAAGGACGAGTTCGATCCGATGCAGGACAAACATCTGGCCGAGTTTGTGGTTGCCTCGCACATCAAGAACCATCCGTCGAAGGTGGAAGAGGTGGCAGACTCACAGCAACCGCAGGACACGATGCAGATACCGCAGGATCTGCTGAAAAAGTACATCGTGTACGCGAAGGAGAACGTGCATCCGAAGCTCTCCAACATGGACCAGGACAAGATCGCGAACATGTACTCGCAGCTCCGCCAGGAGTCCCTGTCGACCGGGTCGCTCCCCATCACGGTGCGGCACATCGAGAGCGTTATCCGCATGTCGGAGGCGCACGCCCGGATGCACCTGCGCGACACCGTGCAGGACGTGGACGTGAACATGGCCATCCGGATGATGCTGGAAAGCTTCATCGAGGCGCAAAAGTTCAGCGTGATGAAGAAGATGCGCTCCACCTTCCAGAAGTACCTGTCGTTCCAGCGCGACCACTCCGAGCTGCTGTTCTTCATCCTGCGCCAGCTGACGCTGGATGAGCTGGCCCTGCAGCGGTGCAAGGAGGGCGTACGGCGCGGCGCCAAAGAGGGTGAGAGGACGTCGTCGTCGCGCACGACGGTCGTGGAAGTCATGGAGAAGGATCTATCCGAGCGGGCGAAGGCGCTGGAAATTTTCAACCTCAAACCATTCCTGGACAGCGAACTGTTCCGGCAGAACGGGTTCACGTACGACCCAAAACGGAAGGTGATTGTGCAGGTTGTCCCGGAAGCCGCCGAACCGTAGACGAAAGGGTCGGATTTGCCATGATTTAAATCATCGCCACCCTGTCAAAACTCTATTTTTTTCGTTTAGTTACTAAGGGTTTATTTTAACGATTACGTTTTTTACACATTTCTCATTTTTACGATTTTGTACAATAGAAATACAATACGAATAATAAATGTGAGTGCTGCGTGCGTGTGTTCTGACATTCGAAGCTTAAATATATCAATTAGTAGCGCTTTCGTGAGGCCACGTATAGGAATAGGGCATGGCAGATTGCCATTTCCCTGCTCTGTTTTGAATAGATTCTAATGCAACGGGTGTTGGTATCGCCGGTTAAAATATCGTGACAAACTAGACAAAAGTAGTAGTAGTAGGCGGCTATGTAATATGCTTACGATGTGGTATGTGGGTTTCCAGTCCTGCCGTGGCACTATTCACCCTCTTTGCGCCTCTTCTTCTTTTTCTTACGCTCGTTTTCCGACGCTGATG
>KZ071314.1:176641-192235 GCA_002091845.1 Anopheles cracens | reverse complement strand
TCTTACTTCCACCGGACTTTTTCGTGTGAGCTTTGCCGATTTCCGAGGGATCGTTGTCTGCTGCAGCATCACCACTAGGAATGCGAACGAGATAAAATGTTAGTCGTTGTCGAATGAGTCTTCTATCCGGCAAGCCCGTAGTCATCGTCACACACTTACTTTTTTGCACTGATTTTGTTTAAATTTTTCTTCAACACCTGCGTTCGTGATGATCGGTGCAAATATTTGCGTTTCCCTTGACACTCGTAGCTCCAGTGGCCGTACTCCAGACATTTCTGGCATCGACTTCCTTTGGGAAAAGCAGCGGCCAGTTTTGCTTCCCTAGAGAGGGAGGAAAAAAGGGCATAACCATCGAGCATCGTACCAAACACGAGACGGCAGCCGACTGCACTTTCGGTACTTACTTTTGTTTAAGGGCCAGCTTCTGGGCCCCTAAATGCATGTTGTGCCGTTTCGTCGGTACGTGCTACGCGGAATTATCGAATCTTGCCGGCTAGTGTGGGAAAACTCCACAATTTTCATTTGGTAAACAACTTTTGTGCTTTTTTCAACACACCGCAACTATTCTGCTGTCATTTATTGGCCATCGTATTGTGTCGCAGTCGCAGCAACGACGGAGAAAAATCCGGTTTCCAAGCGCTGTGAGGTATTGTTGGACTTAATCGAGGTAAGAATCGTTACAAAACCAAACAATTTTGGTTACAACATTCCTATAACGTTAGTAGAGCTGTTTAATAACCTGCAATTATGATTTATTTCAAGCAAACACACACGGAACGTATGTCCGCCGCAGCGAAACCTAGCAGCCGATAGTATAAACGGCAGCGAAGAACTGTCACCGTTATCACGGGCAGCAGAACAAAAGTTGTTTTCATTGTACGTTTTGATTCGTTCTTGTGGAGAAAAGCATTCGGTTCGCTAGTGCAATCGAGCGAATTACCACCGTTCTCCAGTGCGTAGTGCAATTTGTAAAGTGCAGTGCAGCGTCTCGCAATCCTCAGCCCCTAAGCAACACACACGAGAGTGTAAGCAGGAAGTCATACCCACCGAAAATTGGCTGCCTGACCGAGAAATTCCAATTGGTGGGGTGTGTGATCGTGGTGGTGTGATTAGAGAATTGGCCAACGCAAAGCAAACAAACAAGCGAATAGTATGGAATTCAAAACTAACTTTCCTTTAGCCTTAGGATAGCTGTCTAAGTCGAAGCACATAGTGGAAGGGTAGAAATAATTTCCCTAGCAAAGGCGAGGAATCTGACGATTCTACGTCTCATGTCTGTGCAGATATTTCGCCACTTATGTACAACGCCAGCAGTCAGCAAGGGCCCACTTTCCTTCGCTTGCTATCGCTATCGATTTTTCTATCCTTCTATTTTCAACGATGACTGAAGAAAACCCACTAGAGAATCCCTGCCCCATGATATTGGGGGTGGGTCCGTAAGCCGTAGGGATAGGAGACAAAGGCGTAAGTACACGACGGGGTAGGACATAGGCGGCAAAAGAGGTGTGATTAATACACGTCCCTATACGCACGCTATGCTCATGTGTTTATCGCAGCGGAATGATGTGTTAATTGGGCGCTAATGGTCGCGTATTGATTAGTTTAATTTGATTATTTGTCGTTCAATAATTATCAAATTATAATTTATTTTCAACCTGAGCCCATTACGCTGACTCTTGGCAGCAACGCTGCAAATAGCATTCGCGCAAAAACAACGTAGAATTTATCAATCATACGTCCGTATTGTATTTCTTGTTTTGTCACACAAATTGGTATCCTCAATTTAGTCTTAAGCTGACTATCTACAAAAGCCGTATGTGAACAGCTGGTATTTGTTTGTTTCCCTGCTGTGCTTCATTGATCAGAAAGCTTTCACGAAGCCCAGTAACGTGATTAAAGACGGAGATCCTTGAGGTGCCTGTCACTCGAAAATTATAGCCATGCCGAGGAAATCTCTCAATGCACATAAAGCGATGTGGAAGCTAATGCGACTGAATTATTAACTAGAAACGTTCTTTACCGTCTGGGCGATTCATACGTTACCATTACGAAACCTTTGCATTCATTCATGAAACAGCGAACACCATCTGAGAAGGCAACAAACCTACAAATCGTTCCCTCTTCTCTCTGTTCCAGCAGTGGAGCGCGTCATCGGGAACATAATTCATTCCATTCCGTACTTTCTTCGGTACTGTGTGTATGTACTTTTTTCTCATTATTAGTTGAGGACGACACGCATCGGTTCGATTGGTTTCGGCCACCGTAGTACGCATGTCGTGTGGCACGATTCACGCTCCCGCTCTCGAGAAAAACGAACCAAAAAAAGTCCTCTATTCTAGCCGGAACGCACAGACTCGCAGGAGGAGGCGAAACCCTTCAATCTGCTTGTCGAAAGCTCGAACTCACCCACCGGCGAGAGTGTGTTCGTGTAACACTCGCACACCAAAAAGCTTTCTATCACCGCATATATGTGTGTTGTGTCGCGGACGCTTTTCACCACGAGCGAGATGAACAGCAGCATCAACAGCGAATGCGCAATGCTGTTTGCAAGCGCTTGAAAGCTTTCGTAACAATTACGTACCGACAAAAGGACAAAAAAGGATAACACACACACATGTACGCATCGAACGGAGGACAAACGACGGCTCAGCTTTTGCCAATGCTCGTGAGCTTATTCGTTCTTCGGGCAGCTGTTTGAACAGACCACTTTGATCGGTTAAGCCAACGCGTGACTCTGTGGTGCTACTGTGTGAAGGCAAATTGCTAGCTTCTTTCACCGTCGTTTCCGGATTTGATCCTTGCTGGTACGATACTTGCAGCTGATGCGGTGCATTTAGTGAAGCAATCGATTTCCTACACGCTAAAACTGAAGCCGCGACGGAACAGAGTGCCCGTGTCCTTCACGAGTGTCCTGCGGAGGAGTGTGCGTGTGTGTGTGCGCGAGTGCGAAAAAAGTGCAAATCAATTGGTAGAAGGAATGCGAGTGTCATCCACACTCTAGCCCCACATGCACAATTTTCTATTACTTTGGGAGGACAAACGACGGCTCAGCTTTTGCCAATGCTCGTGAGCTTATTCGTTCTTCGGGCAGCTGTTTGAACAGACCACTTTGATCGGTTAAGCCAACGCGTGACTCTGTGGTGCTACTGTGTGAAGGCAAATTGCTAGCTTCTTTCACCGTCGTTTCCGGATTTGATCCTTGCTGGTACGACACTTGCAGCTGATGCGGTGCATTTAGTGGAGCAATCGATTTCCTACACGCTAAAACTGAAGCCGCGACGGAACAGAGTGCCCGTGTCCTTCACGAGTGTCCTGCGGAGGAGTGTGCGTGTGTGTGTGCGCGAGTGCGAAAAAAGTGCAAATCAATTGGTAGAAGGAATGCGAGTGTCATCCACACTCTAGCCCCACATGCACAATTTTCTATTACGTTGTGAAAAAAAAGTCTATTTTTTCAGCGAAAAATCTTCCTTCACTCGCTTCGCAAAAAAAAACTCACTCATTCTGGCTGTGGCTGTAAAGGACTCGTAAAGGACGAATTTCTCACAGCCAACTCTGTGGCACCGAAAAGACCAGTTTGTGGCCGAAACGGTTCTGGTGTAATAAATCTTCCAATATTTGATTAAGAAAAAATAACTGTCACTATGTCAGTGTTCGGCGCGGTGCTGGTTTGGACACGGTAGAAGGAGTCCGCATGCGGATGCCGTCGTCGAAAAGGACCGAAAGCTCATTTTCTGAGTACCGCGCTTTCGCTTCCCCTTTGCGTTTCGATTCCTATCGCGCCACGCTCCGACACTTCTCACTTCGTTTGCCGGTTCTGTTTCGCTCACTGCTAGCACTTCCTGTATCGGAAAAGGCAAGCAAATTGACCACACCACATCATTTCGGGAGTTTTCCCTCTCACACAGACAGAGATCGCACCCGGTGTGCCACCGTGCGCTCGCTTCCACCCGTTTGTCCCCGAGGAATAGCTGGAAAATGGAACTGTCACCGTGCTCCTCGCCTACTGAGGACGGCCGGAGAGTCGTGGACGCGTTGGCGTGTGTTTGTGTTGTTCCCTAGCGCGCCAACGGCAGTTGTCTGGTGGTGAAAGTTCCGAATTTCTCCTTCGCAAACCGGCGGAACACGTGAGCAAAGGGTGGAAAAGCTGGGGGTAACCTAGCAACTGGCGTATAACGCGTTCCAAGTGAAGCGCTTCAGCGCGGATGTACGCGGATGTGCGCGAAAAAATCGATTTAGAACGGATATGAAATTATTATTCTAATAAAATAGTAACGCCACGGTGTTCGTTTGCCCGAGGCACACTTTTCGTCCGGTTGGAAAATTCAAATCACATGATGCAAAATCTCTCACGAGCTACGTTCGGGACTTGTGCTCTTTTTTTCGCTCATAGACCCAAACGAGCGCGTAAGTTGGTTGCTCTCCCATTTTACGTCCGCCTCGACTACGCAGTACTCCGCTGTATCGCACTCTCGGGCATTCAAGTTGTTTTTTTTTTATTTCGTTATGCTCACTTTCCCAAAGCTTTTCGCCTCCCCGTCAGTGTTGCGCTCACGTGCGAGCTTTCTCGAATTTTGACACTTCCTGGAATGGAATGAAGCTATGTTTGTGTGTGCGTGTTTTTGTAGGAGTGGAGTGCGTCTATAAAGGATTTTTTATGTAGAACAATGTCGTACTGTAGAATTTGAACCGACAAACATGATAGTAAGATTCTAGTAACATAAATGGTTCAAGTATATTGTAGTGCGTTATGAAGTTACGTCACAGAAGCCATATTTCTTTGCCAGGATGTAAGGGATGATACTTCTCGGATCAGATTTGGTTTACAAACGCATAACCTAAACTATGGCTATTAATATACAGTAATCTTTTATCATTAACGATTCTTTGATATCATCCACAACAGTGTGACTGAGCAAGTTTCTTGAGCGGCAGTTAAAGATATAATCCAGTGTATGCTAATTGCTACGAATCTTAGACATAGCTCTCTTCCACAGGATGGTGAGTTGATTGATTACCACTTTCGTAGAGGTTGGATAACGATGGAGTGTATGTTTAAAGGTTTACGAAAGGGCAATTTTCTAGGCCGGATATTGTACGTACCAATCATACAGTGTCGTCTCAATGGCAATGTCTTCACCATGGGCTGTATCCATGCGAACTAAGATAAACATCTCCCGCTTCTGTAGCTTCGTGTTAACTCCGGAGTGTGTTAATTCTTGCAAATTTATGTACTTGTAAACCCCATTCGTCTTCGACATACCCTGATTTTCTACGACTATCTGAAACTGGATCAGTCTAGAATCTGCATAAAAGCTCATCTGAAGTTTTGAGTATGTATTGCGATACATAAGATCGTATATCGTATGGATGACTGGTCTACTAAAGCATTCAATCACAAAAAGCTCAAGTTCTGTAGTCTCTGGCATGCATGGAAGACATTAGCACAGAGTTATTCAAAGCCGCGATAAAATCATCTCACCTTCACTGAAATTTCGCAAGTTATATTCAGTTAGTCATGCTGCCGTGTTCCTGTCTATTACAAGAGTTCTACGTCTTTCACCATCCCTAACGATCAGCCCTGTGCACATCCAAAACCGGCAACACAGCTAACCTCTGCCAATATTACCACGCCATATCTAATGAACGAAAATGTGTTCTGACATATCTCGTTTAAACTTCTAACATCCTCTTCGTGTTCGTTTTTCGCCAAGTGTGCAGATAAAAAAAAAAACACAGCTTGTCGAAGACAACCATACAAAGACTTCAGATCGGATGTGTCCTTCAGGACGATATCGGTTGGATTTTTCCCTTCCTTTACGACCTCAGGCCGTATGCGTCGATGTCATATAGCGCTTGCTACCACCGGCAGCCAGAAATGAGCTGCTGGCAGGAATGATTGAAAAGTAAAATCACACACTCTCTTGACGGGAATCAAATTTGATTTCAGATTACCATGCTTTGGCGGCTACTCTTCCAGCGTGTACCGTGCGACGAGCACACCGCTGCGTGGCGAAAACAAATCACATCGTTTTGTGAGAACATCGGGCGCTTCTTCTTGTGACGATTTATTAAATTACAGATTATTACGGCTGAATGTTCGCACCCCACGTGCGGTGGTGTCTTGCGCATTTTGCTGCTGCGGGTATTCTTTTTCCGTAAAATCTTGGTAGTACTATTATTGCAAAACTGTTATTGCATTACGACGACGTTCGAGCACGAACGACAAAATTTATATTCAGACTTTGTACATTTCTTGTGATTTTTTGTTAATGGCTTTTTTATATATATTTACGTGATATTCCAACTGCCAATTTGGGAGAGTGTTTCGTAAACCACGGTGCGCTATAAATCGTTTTAAAATTAATCTGAAAATGGATTTGCCTGTAAGGATAACGCCCCGTAATGTTATTGTTTCTACTGCCCTTGAAGTACAAACGTTTCCATTATCATATATGCACAAATGAGACTGATCGTTAGAAGTACACTTTTTGCTGCTACTGAAGTTCGATTTGGAAATAACTCTTATCAGACTCTCTCGATTTGTGTCTGCTGACGGGATAGGATGAATAAAAAATGTACGTGAACGTGACTATCGTGAACTTTAACCGATTGAACATGTAATGCCTGTGCAGCGGTATTCAATTTTTCCACGTTTTATGTTTTCTTTCCATTTCTGAACGGATAATCTGCGGCGCAGTTTTGGAGCCACCCGTGAAAGTGGGATGGGTGGCCGCTTTTCATCCGGAACCGTGAACGGTATCACGCACCCGAGTGGTGTTATAGTCCCAGACGACTGAAAATGCAACAGAACGAAAAACACACAAAACGATCCGATCAACAGCGGCTCCCACCGCGGCAGCTAATCCTGCACGGATGGATGGCTTCACTTTATCTCATACTGTGGATAATCTGTCTCCTGGTTGTTCTTTGCTTTTTTCTCTTTTTTTGGCGTGCGCTCATTGCTATCGGCACTTTTCGGGGAATTTGTTGACGGAACGGAAGGCACGTGGGCGGGAAAGCGTTTGTCGCTGTTTATGGCCATTTGGGCAGTGGAGTGGTGGGTCAGTATGGGTGAGGCCGAGCCATGCAGTGGATTTATTAGCTGTTTCACTGTTTCGGTGCTTGGTGAGACATATTTTGCGGAGCCATACCCCAAAATGAGTGACAATAAAAACGGACAACGCCTTGCAAGAATGGGCTAGCCCGAGAGGACGACATCGTCCTTACGTAACTGACGGCTGCCTGAAAGGGACGTTGAACTCTATCCTGCGAGACGCACTGATGATCGCTGGGGAAGAATTTCGCGAACAGTTTCAACACGTTTTACGGAGGAGCGACAGTTATGTTGCATTTATGTGCGGTTTTTGGGCAGTTTTTTGTTGTTTGATGGACCAAACAGGATATCTGTATTACCCGTTGTTACCATATCACTATAACAAGACCGTCCATTCTTGTTTGTGTAACTATTTTTGACTTTGAAAATTTGTATACAACTATACAAAACAGAAATGATATTTCTTTCATTATTTAGAATGTAATTTTTATCGGTTATTGTATCATTAGACAAATCAGAGTAGGGCCGGCAATGTTCGCACCCCACGTGCGGTGGTGTCTTGCGCATTTTGCTGCTGCGGGTATTCTTTTTCCGTAAAATCTTGGTAGTACTATTATTGCAAAACTGTTATTGCATTACGACGACGTTCGAGCACGAACGACAAAATTTATATTCAGACTTTGTACATTTCTTGTGATTTTTTGTTAATGGCTTTTTTATATATATTTACGTGATATTCCAACTGCCAATTTGGGAGAGTGTTTCGTAAACCACGGTGCGCTATAAATCGTTTTAAAATTAATCTGAAAATGGATTTGCCTGTAAGGATAACGCCCCGTAATGTTATTGTTTCTACTGCCCTTGAAGTACAAACGTTTCCATTATCATATATGCACAAATGAGACTGATCGTTAGAAGTACACTTTTTGCTGCTACTGAAGTTCGATTTGGAAATAACTCTTATCAGACTCTCTCGATTTGTGTCTGCTGACGGGATAGGATGAATAAAAAATGTACGTGAACGTGACTATCGTGAACTTTAACCGATTGAACATGTAATGCCTGTGCAGCGGTATTCAATTTTTCCACGTTTTATGTTTTCTTTCCATTTCTGAACGGATAATCTGCGGCGCAGTTTTGGAGCCACCCGTGAAAGTGGGATGGGTGGCCGCTTTTCATCCGGAACCGTGAACGGTATCACGCACCCGAGTGGTGTTATAGTCCCAGACGACTGAAAATGCAACAGAACGAAAAACACACAAAACGATCCGATCAACAGCGGCTCCCACCGCGGCAGCTAATCCTGCACGGATGGATGGCTTCACTTTATCTCATACTGTGGATAATCTGTCTCCTTGTTGTTCTTTGCTTTTTTCTCTTTTTTTGGCGTGCGCTCATTGCTATCGGCACTTTTCGGGGAATTTGTTGACGGAACGGAAGGCACGTGGGCGGGAAAGCGTTTGTCGCTGTTTATGGCCATTTGGGCAGTGGAGTGGTGGGTCAGTATGGGTGAGGCCGAGCCATGCAGTGGATTTATTAGCTGTTTCACTGTTTCGGTGCTTGGTGAGACATATTTTGCGGAGCCATACCCCAAAATGAGTGACAATAAAAACGGACAACGCCTTGCAAGAATGGGCTAGCCCGAGAGGACGACATCGTCCTTACGTAACTGACGGCTGCCTGAAAGGGACGTTGATCTCTATCCTGCGAGACGCACTGGTGATCGCTGGGGAAGAATTTCGCGAACAGTTTCAACACGTTTTACGGAGGAGCGACATTTATGTTGCATTTATGTGCGGTTTTTGGGCAGTTTTTTTTTGTTTGACGGACCAAACAGGATATCTATATTACCCGTTGTTACCATATCACTATAACAAGACCGTCCATTCTTGTTTGTGTAACTATTTTTGACTTTGAAAATTTGTATACAACTATACAAAACAGAAATGATATTTCTTTCATTATTTAGAATGTAATTTTTATCGGTTATTGTATCATTAGACAAATCAGAGTAGGGCCGGCAAATCATAAGAGGTATATAAAGTGTTTCTGTTCGTTCGTCCTTTTTTATACAATACGTTACATAACTATACGACCACCTGTTTATTGAGAATAAAACAAAAAAGAAATTCGAACCGTTTTAAACGATCTTCAAAATCATAAACAATTTTCAAACGCCGTATGATGCCTTGCCATGTCGTAACACACTCTGAGCCTCCTTCCTCTTTGACGGGCCGTGTTTAAGCATGCTCTTTGCTACGCTCTGTATCGTCCCTCCATCGCGGCCCCCCCATCCCTCCCTGGTACTAGGAATGTCTTTGCAGTAGGAATGCAATACTCTGGAATTACGTGTAAACACTGGCTTCATGCGTAGTAGTATTGAAACGGGCGCAAGCTAAAACGGTGGCTAAAACCATTAAGCTAACGCTAACTGTTAAATGTCCCCCCGTACACCCTCCCTGACCTTAAATCTAGGACTTAAGTCGTTCGATACTTCTATGTTCCGTACTTAACCGAACCAGCGTGGAGTTTCGTTTTCAGTTCTCACACCGATAAATGAAATGCTCCGTTTGGTTCCGTTTGTTCCTGTAGATCGTTTCGCTAGAGTTTATTGTTGCACGTAGATTTCTTTGTGTAGCTGGATGGTGCGCTGATGGGAATAAATATTTGCCCGACCTTTCGAGACGCATTTTGATTGAGTGTATAATGTCTTTATTCCATCCGTTTTCATTAGCATCGTTTGTGTTTGCCTATGCGGAAGCTTTAAAGGCAGCGGTAGAGGGTTCTGACGTAACGGCGAAACAGGATGTGAGGATGTTTTATATCCGCTTCCCTGAAAAGTATGGAAAAAATCTGAGGGGAAAAAGGGAGTTGAGCTTCGTTAAGATTCAGCTGGCTGCCATTTTTATTAATATCATGAAACGCCTAACAAAACATCACATGTGTCTCTTATACCCGTTCATACCAAAGTGCGTTTGACCTCTGAATAATGTTTGTTTTTATTTTCTCTCTCTTTCTCTTTTTCCCTTATCACCACCAGCCCAACCAAGGGAGGCGTCTTCTCCGGTGTATCGTCCAAGGTGACGGGATGGCTCGGCAACGCCTCGATCCCCTCGATGCCCGCGATCCCGACGGTTTCGATGCCCGCCATGCCAGCGATGCCTTCGATGCCCTCGATCCCGGGCCTGCGGAAGGCGAACCAGACAGACGAGAACGGGGGCATCACGAACGAGGGGCTGGTGACGTCGCCCGAGAAGGCTAGTCAAGGTATTGCCGGCTCGACGGATGCTGCCGATGAGGAGGACCGGTCAAGGTATATTAGGTAAATGGGCCTATACATAATTGATTGAAATTTGAATCCCACAGTTTAAGTACGGTTAAAGCGAGCGGGGCGAGAGAAAAGCGAACGAGTGTTGGATAGTGTCACAGACGAAAGCGAAAAACAGTAGCAAGAGAGCGTACGCGCGCAATAGTGGATGGATCGTGGTGGTTATGTTCGAATCCTAGGATCT
Organism: Anopheles cracens; assembly: GCA_002091845.1. NCBI lineage: Eukaryota > Metazoa > Arthropoda > Insecta > Diptera > Culicidae > Anopheles > Anopheles cracens. The sequence goes on along the minus strand of KZ071314.1, from coordinate 181,669 downwards.
AGAGCACTGGTGGTGTTTCTCGTGTACCGTGATGTTTTAGTGACACTGAACACTCTGAGCGTACAGAAGAAAAAAAAACACACTCTGAGCCTCCTTCCTCTTTGACGGGCCGTGTTTAAGCATGCTCTTTGCTACGCTCTGTATCGTCCCTCCATCGCGGGAGAGGACGACATCGTCCTTACGTAACTGACGGCTGCCTGAAAGGGACGTTGAACTCTATCCTGCGAGACGCACTGATGATCGCTGGGGAAGAATTTCGCGAACAGTTTCAACACGTTTTACGGAGGAGCGACAGTTATGTTGCATTTATGTGCGGTTTTTGGGCAGTTTTTTGTTGTTTGATGGACCAAACAGGATATCTGTATTACCCGTTGTTACCATATCACTATAACAAGACCGTCCATTCTTGTTTGTGTAACTATTTTTGACTTTGAAAATTTGTATACAACTATACAAAACAGAAATGATATTTCTTTCATTATTTAGAATGTAATTTTTATCGGTTATTGTATCATTAGACAAATCAGAGTAGGGCCGGCAAATCATAAGAGGTATATAAAGTGTTTCTGTTCGTTCGTCCTTTTTTATACAATACGTTACATAACTATACGACCACCTGTTTGTTGAGAATAAAACGAAAAAGAAATTCGAACCGTTTTAAACGATCTTCAAAATCATAAACAATTTTCAAACGCCGTATGATGCCTTGCCATGTCGTGTCTACTATGAAATCAACCATTTATTTCTAAAACAACGCACCGATGGAGGCGCCCGGTCGTTCGTTCGATAAATATCGGATAATAAGCGGTCGGTATGCTGGAACGGTCGCGCGCTAATAATCCCTCGAACCTACGGTTTTGCAGTGACCTTCATTGTTTAATTACGAGCGGCACCGATAATGAAAACCATGCGTCGGTGCCGATTGTCATTGGCCGGCGGGGAACGTTTAATCGCATAAGTATGTCAATCATGAAGTGAGTGATGCGATGTCGATTTTCCAATTGGTACAGCGGGCCGAGTACAGCGGGCCGTTTATGCATCAGCGTGTGCGTGTGCTCTGTGCTGTGGGCTAAATCGCCATTTGCGATTATGATCACGTTCGCAGAACGTAAATGGAATGTTCGTCCGGGCATGCTCCTGTCGTCTCCCTTTGCCAGGAAAACCGAGGCAAAGTCTCTGCGAAACCGTTCGAAATCATTTACGCAGTACATGGCGGTGGCCGAGCACGGTTCCACCACAAGCCATCGAAGCGACACCACCAGCTCTGGTTCGGGGGCAGATCATTGATTTTTGGGCATAAATTTAAAGACACATCTTGCTACGTGCTCCGAATGGCGAACGGTTTCGCAAAGGTGGCGGAGAAAAGAAATGGCTTCATCGGACCATGCATGCGTCCCACGGAGATACTACCTGCGGACGAGATCCGGCCGGGCGCACTAAAAAACATGGCTTCCACGTGACTGCCAGTGGACGCTCGCCTAAAATTAGATGATATCCTGATGCTCGGCGCTCGGCTAATAGGTCAGTAAAAGCTTGTGCCCGAGCGGTGAGCACATGGAGAGGTTTATTTTTAAAATCAATATAATGATTTAAGAGCGTGAAAAAATGGGTTTCCGATGGCTTTGCAGCGTTGCCCTGCCCGGTGAGCGGTGAGTTTTCTATAGGGAGCAATTTGTCACGTACCTATCGTGGCGTTGAATCTAATAATCAACGAGCCGGGCTCATTTTAAGGCTTTCAATTACTCCACAGTTGCAGCGGCATCATCTTTTTCCCCGACGTGGAAAACATCCCGTCCTATTAATAATCAAAATTGAACATTATTTATGTTTTGACACAACGAATGGTAGCTTGCAGAAGTTGGGGCGACCTTCACCGTACGGTTTCCGGCGAGTACACGTTTGACAGTAAACGTTGTTTACCGATGTTTGCCAACCGGTCTTGGTTGGTGCTGATCGAAACATAAAAGCTTTCAAAAATTGCCCGCTTTTTGATGGCCTTTCAGGTCGAGTTCCGCCGATCGATTCGCCATTTGGCCTGCTGGCAAACAGTTTCCGGCGACAGGAGGAAGCTGGATGGTGCGCTGATGGGAATAAATATTTGCCCGACCTTTCGAGACGCATTTTGATTGAGTGTATAATGTCTTTATTTCATCCGTTTTCATTAGCATCGTTTGTGTTTGCCTATGCGGAAGCTTTAAAGGCAGCGGTAGAGGGTTCTGACGTAACGGCAAAACAGGATGTGAGGATGTTTTATATCCGCTTCCCTGAAAAGTGTGAAAACAATCTGAGGGGAAAAAGGGAGTTGAGCTTCGTTAAGATTCAGCTGGCTGCCATTTTTATGAATATCATGAAACGCCTAACAAAACATCACATGAGTCTCTTATACTCTGAATAATGCTTGTTTCTATTTTCTCTCTCTTTCTCTCTTTCCCGCCACACCGCACCGGGTCTCCGCACCAGGCAGCGCTACTGTTGTTGTCTTATCGACAGCGGCACCGTGGGCAGGCGAGGGTCTGCACAGGGCAGATGATGGTCGTCAGTTGACCGTTTGTTCCCTGCCGGGGCGAAGCATTAAAACACTAATCAAATCCTGCCCGTCGTCGTCTGCGTCTGCCAAACGGCTGGTTCGGGCCGGTCCGGTACGTTTACTGCCGCTGACAGGCTGCTACTGCGAAGGAAAACTGTCACTGGGAGTGATGCTAAATGGCGAATTAATTTAGATTCTCCTTCCTCCGGCCAACCGTCCGTCGCTGGTTGGTCTGGTGTTGTTGTTTGCGGCCCCGTGCACTGTCGGTGCAGGGATCAGGAAAGGAAAAATAAAACCGAGATGCTTTGCAGTGTTGTTGAGGTTATGACAACGAACAAATCAGCACGTTGTGCAACGAACAGGAATTAATTATTGAACAATGTTGTAACGATTGTGTATTAAAGAGCTATTAGCATGTTTTGTGCTGTTGTCTTATACGATCTGCAATATATGTACTATTCTTTCTGCAATTCCTCCTATTTCAGTAGCATAAACTCTCTACACGAGTTTAATCTTATGTATTGTATTTTGATGTTTATTTTGTTTTGTTACACTCCATTCTATTCAAAGTGTTTTGCACGTTCAACTCCATCAACAACTCCTTAACAATCCAAGTTTGTCTGTAGCATCACAACAATTAGTACTCTGTTTCTTCCTGCACTAGTTTAAGCACCGCATTAAAATGCAATGACCTCTCATGCGATGAGTTCAAAACCACTGCCACTATTCCATCACCATCACCGTATTGAGTTTTTTTTGTGGTGAGATACCTCGACGAATCTTTTTACGATCAACTCTAACAAGTTAACATGCGGTTCTGACTAACGTGGCAGCTAGGAAAAAGAAACACCCCGTCCGGATAGTGCAGGCAGGCAGGTTTCAGTAATCGAAGTAGAGGTAGAGTGAGAGAGATAGACAGGGGGGAAGAAAAAAACAGAACCCAATTATCTGTACAATCTGTTGACAACGGATCTTGAAAACGTTGCCATCCCCAGTGGGGGTAACCAGTTTATCACGTAGCGCACCCTGTCCCCTGCTCCCCGTTGTTGACACCAGCGGGTGGTGGTTTTGCGTTTCCGGCCGACTCACCGTGTGTTTCCGGTGGGTGGCATTCGTTTGGAGTGCCGTTTTCCCCGTGTGTCCGCGTCCTAGGGAAGCACAGGGTGCACAGGTTTCACAACGGATCGCAGCCACACCGCACCGGGTCTCCGCACCAGGCAGCGCTACTGTTGTTGTCTAATCGACAGCGGCACCGTGGGCAGGCGAGGGTCTGCACAGGGCAGATGATGGTCGTCAGTTGACCGTTTGTTCCCTGCCGGGTTTTTTTTTGCCATAAAATGCCGATCGCGATTTTGTGTTCGTTTGCATTTGCTCCACCTATCTGCGTGTGATAGTTTCGCAACAACAATGAAAAAAAAAAACGAAACAGCAGAAATAAAAAGTCTGTAAACACACCATTAGTACGCCTCAGCTTTAGCCTCATTCATTAGCCTCGAATCGACCAACATCCAACAACTCGTATTACTTATTCTCTCGATCTGCACTCCCTTTTTTGCCAGTAGCTCTCAACTCGTAGCTCCGCGCCTCTCATGATGTGTACTCAGCTCACACCGTAGTTTCTCTGCTCCGTAGCTCATTGTTGCGCAATCCAACAACAGTAGAGAACAGAGATTTGTTTTAGACCAGAACAAGACCGCGAACAAAGCAAAAACAAAAAACAAAAGATGCTAATGTTAATATATACCAATACAAAACCTCAACCACTGATCACCAGCTACTACAGAGAAAGCAAAAAAAAATTATATATATACTTTTCTCGTTGAATATATATATCTCATGAAAATTTCTTCATTTGTGTATGGCCCATTTGAACTCTAGTTTTAAGTAATATTTGTTTAGTGTGTACAATAATCCATTACTTCTTGTTCATTGATTTATTATTTTCAAAATTAACGCACTCGCATAAAACATCATCCCCACCGACCCACGTAGCGCGAAAGGAAGAGAGAAGAGAGAGAGAGAAACAGAGACCGAGAGGGAGAGAGGTAGAGATGGAGCGGAGTAGACGAGCAGCGTGTGTCCACCGAGCACCGGTCCGCCTGGCACGCGTCATTCGTCTGCTCCACTTTGGCACTTTCCGCACTGTGTGTGTGTGGGGTGGTTTGTTGTGTGACGAATGCGGAAAAGCTACGCTCCGAGCCCAGATGGAGCAGCCCCAGCCATTCACGGATCACGCTCCCGCTGTTCCCGGGGACATTCGTTTTTATTAGTTCTTTATTAGTTTCTCCACATTCGTTATTGTTATACACGTATTGTTTGCTCTTTTTTTCTTCATCTTTTGTTACGTATTGTGAATCGCAATCTGTATCCTTGGTTTCATTGGTTCGTTTCTCAAGTTGTATTCAACACATCATAACCCATTCATAACTCACCACGCAGCAAGCTAGCAAGCGGACCGGTGGTGTGAGGGTGGAGCACAGCAGCCACCCGCCCACCCGCCG
>KZ071314.1:158970-176631 GCA_002091845.1 Anopheles cracens | reverse complement strand
GATGATATCCTGAACCGGTAACCCTGAACCATTCGCCCCGAGCTATTCGCGCGCAAGATGAAAGAAGTATAACTTCACCTCACCGCAACATTAATATCCATGCCGAGACCCCGAGCCCGTAATGCAACACCGTCCGAGCGTCCGAGCGGCACAGTCACACTTGTACACGTGCCACACTCTCGAGTTCTTCCACCGCTGCTCCGGGGTAGCGGTGCCATCCATCATCGGAATGGGACAACTACGCGGCAGCGGCAGGACATGGGGTGTGATTTTTTAAGCCATGCAGCTCGGCTGGCAGTGGGGCAAGCTTTTGATTTATCCTCTCTCGAGGCAGAACCAGAAGACAACCCACAATTATTGCTCGTAAAGCATTAACTTTAGTTCTAAATCCTGGCAATAGGTTTGGACACGTTTCGCAATTCGGAGTGGCTGGCCTCCGGAAAGGACCCTAATACCTGTACCATTTGCAGTTGGTTCGTAAATTGATAAACATGTTTTAAGGTGCCAAAAAGAAACAGGCAACGCGTCGATGTTACCAATTAAGGATCATTTTTTAGAGTGAAGATATTGTGCTAATGTTTGTAATGTATTGAAAAAGATCAGATTTGCTAACGCGAAGTCACATGGTTACGTTAAGTTTGATCGATATTGTACGATTGTTGAATCGGTCTTACGGATAATTATATTAGGGAGTAGAAACTGCTCGAAACAGTAGTATTTTCAAATGACACACGATGCATTGATGCTTTGAAATGTATCACTCGAGTGGATTACTGTACCCGAATCGAATACTGTCGAGAGCCTCAATGGGAGTTAGGAAGCTCTCAACGTCGTTAGCATAAATTATGCGTAGGTGTTAGGGTGGGGGTTTCATCTGGTCACTTGTTGTTGGGCACGAAACGGAAAAGCGTATTTTCTTGTAAGTGTGCGTCACTGTTTCTTAGCGGTGCTTAAGTAGTGGCTTTCCTTCTTGGTACGCCAATACAACACCGAAAAAGGATATGATTGCGAACGAAAGGATCCGCCAAAATCGTTTATCGAATTTCGGAATGGAATCGGGATTACTTTCATCGGCGCCCTTTTTGAAACCGTTCGCTGGTGGTGGTGGTGGAGGGTGCGTTACACACCAACGGTGCTCCGAACGGTGCGCTGTTGTGAAGGAGGGACACTCGAAAAATGTCAAGGATTGGATAGGATCGACCTTGAGCACACACTTCCCGAGTGGAACTGCCTGCTGGCCCCGATTGATGGATTGTGACGATTTTTCCATTATGGTTAGGATCGGCCCCCCCCCCCCCTCCCCTATGCCATACCTGCTATTGAGTGAAATGTTCATTTTCTTCGCTCGGTCGACATTTTTCGCACAGAGTGAAAAAAAACGAGCGACATAAATGGAAACTCATCGTGTTAACCTTGATCGCATCCGTCCGCGGCGCGCCCTACACCTGCTTGCGGTAAAGGATTAAATCCGGCATATATACGTATCCCTTTCCAGCATGACGTATTCAGGTGGTGCCCGACAGCGCTTGGCGCTTGTGTTGTTGGGAGTGTTTTTTTCGGGACGATAAGTTGAAAAGAATGCGCCAGAAAGGACGACTACGCGGCAGCGGCAGGACATGGGGTGTGATTTTTTAAGCCATGCAGCTCGGCTGGCAGTGGGGCAAGCTTTTGATTTATCCCCTCTCGAGGCAGAACCAGAGGACAACCCACAATTATTGCTCGTAAAGCATTAACTTTAGTTCTAAATCCTGGCAATAGGTTTGGACACGTTTTGCAATTCGGAGTGGCTGGCCTCCGGAAAGGACCCTAATACCTGTACCATTTGCAGTTGGTTCGTAATTTGATAAACATGTTTTAAGGTGGCAAAAAGAAACAGGCAACGCGTCGATGTTACCCATTAAGGATCATTTTTTAGAATGAAGATATTGTGCTAATGTTTGTAGTGTATTGAAAAAGATCAGATTTGCTAACGCGAAGTCACATGGTTACGTTAAGTTTGATCGATATTGTACGATTGTTGAATCCTGTATCCTTGGTTTCATTGGTTCGTTTCTCAAGTTGTATTCAACACATCATAACCCATTCATAACTCACCACGCAGCAAGCAAGCAAGCGGACCGGTGGTGTGAGGGTGGAGCACAGCAGCCACCCGCTCACCCGCCGCTTCAAATACAGTCTACAGCAAACCAACAACAACATCAACTACAACAGTAACAACAACAACAGTCACATGAAACAACAACAGCCACCAGCACCAGCTGCTTCACCCAACTGCAGCTAAGCACCCTCTTGGGACATCCGTTTAAGGGACATTGGGACGTTGAAGGCTGTGTTGTTATAATCTCTTTACCATCGATCATTTTGCTGCATCGTTTGCGGTTACGAATAGCGCCCGTACACCCTGCGTTAGCAGTGTAGTGTATCAATCAGCCAACATTCAAGCTATTATAAATTTATCGCGCTAAAAATCTTCCCGGGCATATATTGTTCGTTTAACTTTCGATTTATCGCACCGATTACATATAGGGTTTCCAATCTCTGATAAATTTCATACACTTTTCTTTCTTTCCTCACTACTATCCGCGCATTCTACACACACATACACACACAAACTCTCTCTTGTTGTCTTACCGTACACCAGCAGACCACAGGAAAGGTAGTGTTAATCGTGGCTTCTTTACTGCACTTTAAAGCTCGCCTTCTATTTTTGCGTTCCGAATCTCGATGGCTTTCAAATTTTCACTCCAATGTTTTGTCAACCATTTTTTCCCCGTTCTGCTGCGTCTCTTCCGTTGTGTGTTAATCAACATGCTGCTCCTTTGCGTGGTGTTTGTTTAGTTCGTTTTATTTGTCTTTCCCATTGCAACCTACCGCCCGAAATACGAACCATTTGGCAGACTGTGGAGACTGTCTCTAATTATCTACTTCTTTGCGGTGTATTTGTGTTACGCCGTCGCAATTGGATTGTGCTTTTGCTTTTTGTAACGTGAGATGCGGTTTCGTTTATATGTTTATTTTTTTGTCGTGTTTTAATTTCGTGCTTGGTTTTCGCTTGGTCTCGTCGCCACGGTGGTCGGTATTTATCCTGGCCGTGTACGAAACGGAAAAGCGTATTTTCTTGTAAGTGTGCGTCACTGTTTCTTAGCGGTGCTTAAGTAGTGGCTTTCCTTCTTGGTACGCCAATACAACACCGAAAAAGGATATGATTGCGAACGAAAGGATCCGCCAAAATCGTTTATCGAATTTCGGAATGGAATCGGGATTACTTTCATCGGCGCCCTTTTTGAAACCGTTCGCTGGTGGTGGTGGTGGAGGGTGCGTTACACACCAACGGTGCTCCGAACGGTGCGCTGTTGTGAAGGAGGGACACTCGAAAAATGTCAAGGATTGGATAGGATCGACCTTGAGCACACACTTCCCGAGTGGAACTGCCTGCTGGCCCCGATTGATGGATTGTGACGATTTTTCCATTATGGTTAGGATCGGCCCCCCCCCCCCCTCCCCTATGCCATACCTGCTATTGAGTGAAATGTTCATTTTCTTCGCTCGGTCGACATTTTTCGCACAAAGAGAAAAAAAACGAGCGACATAAATGGAAACTCATCGTGTTAACCTTGATCGCATCCGTCCGCGTCGCGCCCTACACCTGCTTGCGGTAAAGGATTAAATCCGTGCACAGAACCGGCATATATACGTATCCCTTTCCAGCATGACGTATTCAGGTGGTGCCCGACAGCGCTTGGCGCTTGTGTTGTTGGGAGTGTTTTTTTCGGGACGATAAGTTGAAAAGAATGCGCCAGAAAGGACGACCTTCTTAAATTACTTTTATATTGACTATATTTGCGTTACCTTTAGAATCTCTGCTAATGGGAGCGCTGCACAATTGTTGTGATAAAGAAGTTAAAATTACTATCCCTGCCAGCATCCGAAGTCTCTGTTGTGGGTTTTGAAACATTCTTTTTCGTCTAGATTATAGATTGATCAGTGATTCTGAGTTGCTGAATGTTTTCTAGGATTATTTAGAATTTAGGTTCTTTGCATATGATCATGAAATGATGAAAATGATGTTGTTTTTGCCTTGCTGAATATGCAATACAACTCGAGAACATGCTAAACATCTTCTGAACTCACTTATTGATGAACTTCATTTTCTTTGATGTTCACAACCGGTTCTGTCCAAAGAAAGCCACCATAAATGAATGACTTTGAAGGGGTTGGACATCATTTCCCAAACTAGAGTGTTACGAACCATTTTTTCGTAAATAATTCATTCCATTTCGACTTATGAGTTGTACCCAAAGGACAGAAACAACAACTTAGACATAAAAAACAACAAACTCGCTGTCCAATATTTGAAAGGACCGTGATTGCTTCACCCAACTGCAGCTAAGCACCCTCTTGGGACATCCGTTTAAGGGACATTGGGACGTTGAAGGCTGTGTTGTTATAATCTCTTTACCATCGATCATTTTGCTGCATCGTTTGCGGTTACGAATAGCGCCCGTACACCCTGCGTTAGCAGTGTAGTGTATCAATCAGCCAACATTCAAGCTATTATAAATTTATCGCGCTAAAAATCTTCCCGGGTATATATTGTTCGTTTAACTTTCGATTTATCGCACCGATTACATATAGGGTTTCCAATCTCTGATAAATTTCATACACTTTTCTTTCTTTCCTCACTACTATCCGCGCATTCTACACACACATACACACACAAACTCTCTCTTGTTGTCTTACCGTACACCAGCAGACCACAGGAAAGGTAGTGTTAATCGTGGCTTCTTTACTGCACTTTAAAGCTCGCCTTCTATTTTTGCGTTCCGAATCTCGATGGCTTTCAAATTTTCACTCCAATGTTTTGTCAACCATTTTTTCCCCGTTCTGCTGCGTCTCTTCCGTTGTGTGTTAATCAACATGCTGCTCCTTTGCGTGGTGTTTGTTTAGTTCGTTTTATTTGTCTTTCCCATTGCAACCTACCGCCCGAAATACGAACCATTTGGCAGACTGTGGAGACTGTCTCTAATTATCTACTTCTTTGCGGTGTATTTGTGTTACGCCGTCGCAATTGGATTGTGCTTTTGCTTTTTGTAACGTGAGATGCGGTTTCGTTTATATGTTTATTTTTTTTCGCAGGATCGCCGAAATTTCGTCCGAGCACCGCCGGCTGGTGTTGAGTTCGACTTTGACTACGATTCGTCTTACCCGGTTGCACTGGCCATCATGAACGATGATAAGGAGCTGGAAAAGATGCGATTCGAATTGGTTCCCAAAATGTGAGTGGTTGAGGCTTTGCGATGGGATTGTAAATAATGAGCGGAGCAAACGTTTGTGTCGAGCAAATTGCATAGTTTTTGGCGTAATTAAGATTCATCAGCCTAAAAGTATGCAAACAGCACGACAAAGAACACTTTATTTACCAATCAATTCTGTTAAACATTACCATAATGGAACAACATTTTATTTTACTCATTTCCAGCATCACGGAAGAGAACTTCTGGCGCAACTACTTCTACCGTGTGTCCCTGATTTGCCAAGCGGCCGATTTGGGCACATTGGGCGATAACAATGAGTTCGTCAAACGGGGCATCAGTGAAGATACAGAGGGTAATGTAGACTAATTCCATCCTAACTTGCTTACCATTCCCGTGTGTCTCTTAATGCGTCCCGTGCAAATGAATCTCCCTGATCCGTTTTCTTTTTGTTTTTCTTTGTGATGCCTATTCTGCGCCGCTGCAAAACGGGCACTCATGTACCGAACCCCTTCTGCATGTTTCTTTTTCTCTTGTTTCCGAATCACGTTCACGTTAATTTCCTTCATTTTTACCTACCGTTGATCCGCAAACAATGTAGTCGTTTCTGAACTCGTGTAGCTCCACGTGGTATGATATTCGTCCCGTTATAGATATAGAAATCTGCTAGATCATAGAATAGTGACATGCTTAACCTCGCGATAACTGTCCTATTCGACAGTAAAATTCCCCCTGCACCGTGTTGAGCATTAGTCGAGGTAATGGTTCAGCCAGAACGGGAGTAAACCCCGTAACCTTCCCTCGCTGGTTTCAACTGCCGGTGCCTGTCCGTGGACGGGCCATGCTAACGAGGCGAAGATCAAGGAGGAAATTCTCAGCTTGTCGGCTGTAAGTATACGCACCCTATTCGGTCGACGGCGTCGGTGTACGGCGATGCATTAATTTGATCTCTTGTCCTCGCAGGATCGCCGAAATTTCGTCCGAGCACCGCCGGCTGGTGTTGAGTTCGACTTTGACTACGATTCGTCTTACCCGGTTGCACTGGCCATCATGCGCTCATAAACCGGCGGCACTTGAAATCTCTCCACTGTTCCGTTGTTTTCTTTAATTATTCCTTCCTTAACCGATCATTAACCATGCCGTCAACACAATAGACGCTACGGTTGTGTGGTCTGCAGTGGACGGGAAGGGACGAAAAAAGGCGCTCGATGTTGAGTGAACAGTTTAATTAACATATCCTTGCATACCTTCCTAATGGGAACACCATAGACGTTGGCTATTATTTTCACAATATTGACCACCGTTGCAGACTGCTAATGGAATTTATGGAAATTAGATACTGGATATCTTTTTGCTGCCCGTGCAGCATTTTAAACCACTGTTGGTGTGCAATTGTTTTCAACGCAGATGGAAGGGTAATAAATAATATGATGTTTTACTAAGCAAGCCTACAACATCGTTGAATGGAATACTATTATTATACGCATAAGTAAAGACTCTTGTCCCGAGATGTACAATCTAATGTTTGATAGATTTTAGCATTTTCTAGCAATAACGTAAACATAGAAAGTGTTAGGTTAATCAATTCAAATGATATTTACTAATGTATTCAAAAAATCATGAACGTGACTACCCTAGGTTTATCATTTTAATTGTTCTCAAATCTTTGTTGAAGGTTCATTCAATAGCTAGTTTAGTGTTTTATATCATCCTTACGGTATAAAGTAATGTTGCATTATTGCATATGTTTCTTTGCTTTGTACTGAACCGGTTAAAGTAGACGTAAACAGGCATAATTCTCTTCCAATTAATATTGCCGAAGTTCGTTATTTTCAATCTAGTTTAGCTTGAATTAATTCCGATTTTGAATACGATCTTTATCCGTGAAAAAGAACATTTGCGTATTTGCTGTATGATATTTGTATTGGTACACTAACAAACACACTCTTGCTCTTTTGTCCCCACACTTACTATTCTACTTTACACTCGTATTTGACCACTCACACACCTTCTACAAGTTCAGCGGCGCGCTGAGTTGTATCGTTTCGGTTTTGTATTCGTTTCTTTCCCATATCATGATCGTTGATCAGCAACTAACTATTTTCCAACTAATGTTAGCTAATTCTACTTTTAATAATTTAAATTTCTTCTAATTTTGCATTTTTACCGTTTTTTTTCCTTTTCTTCAATAACTTTCTTCTCTCTTATCCAATTCTTACCATGTCTTTTGCCACTTCTTTCTCTTTTACACGTCTTTTTAACAAGCTCCAAAATGCAACACCAGTACACACCCTACACCTTCTCTTTTCGAAGCAATGCTGCGTTAATTTTTTGCGTGTTGTTTTTTTTCTGTTATCGAATGTTAACGTTAAAGCTCTTTGAATGTATTATCTATATTTTTGCAGTTTTTCGTTCTGTTTTCAAACTTATTTTTGTCGTAAAGAAAGCATTTTTTTGCTTCTATACGTATTTTACGCTGTTTTTAGTCTATATTTGGCGTGCTTCTGTCCGGTCATTGTCAGTCGTGCTAAATGGTTCTGTGTTTGTTTTGTTTCGTTTAATTTTTAAACATACAGTGCCACGGGAGGAGCTGACTCACGCCCCGCTACCGGCCCTGGAACACCAACTGAGGAAAATGCTGGACAAATTGGGCAAGGTAATAGAACGGACATAGAGTAATAGATGAGCATCCAAGTTATACAGTTGTGGAAAGGCAAAAAAATCTATAAGACGGATTGCATTCTGTTTGGCTGTTGTGTTAAATATTACCGCAAAGTGTACAATCCGCTAGACGATAGCTAAACAACAGCTGTATAATTACATTTACTCAGCGGGTGACAACAAGGGTCACTCATCATCTATGTGATTAATTGTAATCGGCAATTGATAACCTATGTTAATCTTTCCACTTTGTTTAGTTACACACAAAGTCACTGCTGGTGCTAAATCTATTGGATCGTTCCTGTACTCTTCGTTCAACAAAGCCGGTGATAAGATCAAACATCTAAAAGATAACGTAAGTGCTGGTGCTGGTGACTAACAACACTCATTCTAGTACTTATGGTCTATGTTTGTTTGTTCGTTTCCATTACCGATTCCCCTGTACAGAGTATTCTTGGTGAATTCAGCAAGGAGCAGGAGGCATTCATTAAAAATCAACAGGGCGGTGGAGCTGCCGGTGCCTGTCCGTGGACGGGCCATGCTAACGAGGCGAAGATCAAGGAGGAAATTCTCAGCTTGTCGGCTGTAAGTATTAATTCTCTTCCAATTAATATTGCCGAAGTTCGTTATTTTCAATCTAGTTTAGCTTGAATTAATTCCGATTTTGAATACGATCTTTATCCGTGAAAAAGAACATTTGCGTATTTGCTGTATGATATTTGTATTGGTACACTAACAAACACACTCTTGCTCTTTTGTCCCCACACTTACTATTCTACTTTACACTCGTATTTGACCACTGACACACCTTCTACAAGTTCAGCGGCGCGCTGAGTTGTATCGTTTCGGTTTTGTATTCGTTTCTTTCCCATATCATGATCGTTGATCAGCAACTAACTATTTTCCAACTAATGTTAGCTAATTCTACTTTTAATAATTTAAATTTCTTCTAATTTTGCATTTTTACCGTTTTTTTTTTTTTTTTGTCGTGTTTTAATTTCGTGCTTGGTTTTCGCTTGGTCTCGTCGCCACGGTGGTCGGTATTTATCCTGGCCGTGTTGGTTGCGCGTGTTTGTGCGTGACGATGGCGCCTACGCTAAAGGGGGTTTCATTTCACCTGGTTCCATAACTGTTCCGAGCGTCATTAGCGGAAAAGCCACGGTAGAAACGCTTACCATCTTCCTGCCTGCGTGCGGTGCCACGTTCCGTGATACACTCCACGCGCTGCTGTCGCCATTTTTAGCTCGCAGGAAACTTGAACCCGCTGTACGGGAAGGAAGCGTACAGGAGGATCTCATCTACTGCAGACGTCATCTTGTACGTTTTTGTTTTTGCTAATACTGCTCGCTGTATTCACGCCAACCTTGGCGCTCATAAACCGGCGGCACTTGAAATCTCTCCACTGTTCCGTTGTTTTCTTTAATTATTCCTTCCTTAACCGATCATTAACCATGCCGTCAACACAATAGACGCTACGGTTGTGTGGTCTGCAGTGGACGGGAAGGGACGAAAAAAGGCGCTCGATGTTGAGTGAACAGTTTAATTAACATATCCTTGCATACCTTCCTAATGGGAACACCATAGACGTTGGCTATTATTTTCACAATATTGACCACCGTTGCAGACTGCTAATGGAATTTATGGAAATTAGATACTGGATATCTTTTTGCTGCCCGTGCAGCATTTTAAACCACTGTTGGTGTGCAATTGTTTTCAACGCAGATGGAAGGGTAATAAATAATATGATGTTTTACTAAGCAAGCCTACAACATCGTTGAATGGAATACTATTATTATACGCATAAGTAAAGACTCTTGTCCCGAGATGTACAATCTAATGTTTGATAGATTTTAGCATTTTCTAGCAATAACGTAAACATAGAAAGTGTTAGGTTAATCAATTCAAATGATATTTACTAATGTATTCAAAAAATCATGAACGTGACTACCCTAGGTTTATCATTTTAATTGTTCTCAAATCTTTGTTGAAGGTTCATTCAATAGCTAGTTTAGTGTTTTATATCATCCTTACGGTATAAAGTAATGTTGCATTATTGCATATGTTTCTTTGCTTTGTACTGAACTTTTTTTGGTTCTGAACGTCTCATAGAATGTTTTAAGCATATTAAAGACACAATCGCACTACAGAGAGAAAACTACAGAGACACTGCGTTACTTCTGCTTCAGTTAATTGATTTTACGGTGCTTATCAGTTCGGTTGCATGAATTGGACGATGCTCGTACGCTACGGCGGTAAATGGTGAAACACTCGCACTGACAAATAATAGATAGAGAATGGCTTGTAGAACAATAGACGCTGTACCGAAAATAGCCCTTTTACGGCGATCATGTAAAGAGTACCTATATCTTTTAACCTTTTTGCAGATAAACAGTCGAACAGCCGCACAACCACCGGTAGGTTGGTTTTTCGATTACTAGCATACCCTTTTAGCGTACCGCGAACGTATCGTTTGTACTCGCATGTATCGGCGACCCCCGTGCGATGTATTGCTTAAGTTACTGAACGAATTTATTTTTCCAACCCGTGATGGTACTGAGAAACAACTCCCAACGAGGCTGGTCCGCGTGTGTGAGATAATGTGTAACGTTTCTTTTCCCATATTCCACTTTCTGCCCATTTCAGATGATCGTCTGAAAAATGGGCCGGTGTTACGGAATTGCTGTAACATCCGGTTCCCTTAATTTTCTGCGATTCTTTCGATTCGAAACAATGATAAAAAAATCCACACCGCCACCTGATATTCACAAGCACCATCTGTGTCAGACACTGTTCTTTTCCGCTGACGGTAGGCGATAGTGTTTATTTTTCTCGATTCTCCTCTCTATCTCTTGCATCATTTTCCACATTTTCCGTATCTGTCGCTCTCTCCGTGGCTCCGTGTTCTATTCTCATGTTCCTGTCCTTTAAGTGTGATGTGTGATTCAGTGTATCCCACGATACCGTCCGTTCACCACCGGCTACATCTAAGCGCGGTGCAATGAGGACCGACTTCGTTTGGGTTGGCTCAGTATTAACTTGTTTCACATCTTCATCTTCCCCAGCACCACCACCGCCACCGTAAGCAGCGCGAGCGGTACCAGCAAGAGCCAACACAGCGAGTTCGTTTCGGACAGTTTTCAGACAAACGAGCAAGACCTGGAGGAGGTGAAAGCCGGTATGAAAAAGCTTGGAATCGATAGTCTTGCCCAGCAGGCTAACGAATCGATCGGACTCGAGAACGAGAAAAGTGGTAAGGAATGAGGCGCAGTTTGGTAGAATGGTGCCAAGGTTTTGAACGAGAAGCCGCAATACGAATGCCGCAAAAAATATCTAACTCTTTCGTCACACCCGAAGATGATATGCCACATTCCTGGTAGAAGGGTATATATGGTATGATATGACGTTTCACAAAGTTGCGTTTTTTGGTTCTGAACGTCTCATAGAATGTTTTAAGCATATTAAAGACACAATCGCACTACAGAGAGAAAACTACAGAGACACTGCGTTACTTCTCCAAAATGTGAGTGGTTGAGGCTTTGCGATGGGATTGTAAATAATGAGCGGAGCAAACGTTTGTGTCGAGCAAATTGCATAGTTTTTGGCGTAATTAAGATTCATCAGCCTAAAAGTATGCAAACAGCACGACAAAGAACACTTTATTTACCAATCAATTCTGTTAAACATTACCATAATGGAACAACATTTTATTTTACTCATTTCCAGCATCACGGAAGAGAACTTCTGGCGCAACTACTTCTACCGTGTGTCCCTGATTTGCCAAGCGGCCGATTTGGGCACATTGGGCGATAACAATGAGTTCGTCAAACGGGGCATCAGTGAAGATACAGAGGGTAATGTAGACTAATTCCATCCTAACTTGCTTACCATTCCCGTGTGTCTCTTAATGCGTCCCGTGCAAATGAATCTCCCTGATCCGTTTTCTTTTTGTTTTTCTTTGTGATGCCTATTCTGCGCCGCTGCAAAACGGGCACTCATGTACCGAACCCCTTCTGCATGTTTCTTTTTCTCTTGTTTCCGAATCACGTTCACGTTAATTTCCTTCATTTTTACCTACCGTTGATCCGCAAACAATGTAGTCGTTTCTGAACTCGTGTAGCTCCACGTGGTATGATATTCGTCCCGTTATAGATATAGAAATCTGCTAGATCATAGAATAGTGACATGCTTAACCTCGCGATAACTGTCCTATTCGACAGTAAAATTCCCCCTGCACCGTGTTGAGCATTAGTCGAGGTAATGGTTCAGCCAGAACGGGAGTAAACCCCGTAACCTTCCCTCGCTGGTTTCAATTTAATTTGAATGGTATACGTTTATGGTATCGTGTTTTTTTTTCTTTCTTTCCTTGCCTTAGGTTATGTTTAAGTAGGTTTTATTTTATTTTTAACTTAATTTACATTTTTATTTTACCACCAACAATACCCAAAAAGATTCCGAACAAACCCCATCCGTTGCTAGCGCGAGCTCACCGGCCACTTTAGTTTCGTCAAATCAGTAGTAATAAGGGTTTCTTTCGTTCTAACACATTCCCACCGACTAGTCTCGAGTAGAAGTGTTTAGATAGGTTAGATATAGACTTCGACAAACCTTATGTTCTTCATAAGTTTATCCACAACACAACGGCTTTAAATGTTGTTTCATTTAGTTGTTTGTCGTTTAAGTAACATGGTTCCTTAGGCATGGTTCAACCTATATATCAATCCTACCTTTATCGACTTGTAAAAACGTTATTTGCACATCGTGTTAGTGCAAATTGCCCGCTGGATTTTCATTCTATTGGTTTGTTTTTTTTTTGTTCATTGCTCTGATTTTATACAAGTGTGTGTTCGCTTTCCCATTCCTCCACAAACTTCTATATTTCCTGAACTGTGTTGGTTGCTTCTGCACCACATTTAAATAAAACCGTAACTACGAATATACTAACATACCTTTCTTTTTCTTCTCGCTTTCCCGTTTTTGTACTGTTTGTTTGTCTTCTTTACTAACCGTCTTTACGCTGCCACACGTAAACTACCCTGGACCACCAAACAGCCTAAAGCAGTGTGTAGTACGATGATAGAAATGAATTCTAACCGTATTCGCACTTATTCTTACTGTAAATGATGGAGTGAAAGCGAGGTACGAAAAGCATCCATTTACACACGTATAAAAGAGCTACGTTGTATGATACCAAGACTAACGAGCGAAGGTGAAAGAGATCGTGCAATGGGTGAACGCAAGAGCGAAGCAAGATAAGCATACATAATACTGAACTTCTTCTCATCCTCCAACAAACAGAGTAAAACTTACAGTATATATGTTCTCGCGCCTAAAAGAGCCCCCGAAGTAAAACGCGGGCGATTTGACTTCAATGCGAAACTATTTAAAAATAAATAATAACAAGAAAACATATGCAACAAAAGGACTAATGAAAACACGCGTGCGAATAAGATGTTAATATAATATAACAAATTATACACACCACTCCAATGTATATCGGTAAACGACGAGGGTGGTGATATATTGAAATTAAACCACAATGAAACAAAGAACACGCAGCATCATAGCGATATTTTGTTGGCCGCGGGAGAGCAGCAAGCCACACACACCACAGACACGCACCACAACCCAACAAGGCAACAAACAAAATACACACACAGAATAAGTTACAATTAAGAGAGGACAAAAGAAATACTAAATAAACCCACGTTAAGCTAATTATACACCAGCAAATCGCGAGGAGGAGTTGGTTCGCATCCGTACGAACCTCCCCCCTTTATTTACGATTACGAGGAAATGTTCATGTGGTTATGCGTGCAAATGTCGAGTGAATTGTACAACAAATCAAAATAGTTATAGCTTATGTCGGCAGGCATATCAAACTTGGTTTGTTAAAAAAATGCTTGTTTCCTGGAGAGTTTGACATATTAGGTGATTATTCGGTTATTTAGGCTGTTTGTGTGGGTTTTTTCACATTTTGTTTAGATCTGGCAGCTCTGTTGTTTGTCATGAGTTAATAAACAGTTTAGTTTCGTCAAATCAGTAGTAATATCGATGCCCCTGTCATCCCTGTGTCATTGGAGAAAGCGATGGAAACGAAAGTTCTAACATTGATTCAATAGATTAGTGCAAAGTGAACGAAGCACCATGTCTAGCTGTGTCTGTTTGCTCCACACATAATCTCTCCTCACTGTTTTTGTCTGTGGTTTGAAGCGCTCTGTCCGCACGAACCTTGCTTACGATCTCACCTCTCCTTGCTGAGATACCGATGTGTGCTGTTGTGCGAATGTGAAGATTTGCCTGTACCTTGTCTTTTTTGTGTCATGCATATGTAAAACCTGCGATGAAAGTAAAATAGTCTTATTTACAACAACAATCCTCGCGGAACGATCGCGTTCTTGTCGTTGTGTGCGTGCGTGTGTATGTGTGTGTACTAGGCGCTTATGGAAAATTTAGCTGCATTCATAACTGTGATTATTTGATTTCCATTTTTTACTCGATCTCTATTCTGTAGTTCTCCTCTCTATAGTGCATAACGAATTGTGCTTCTTTTGTGCTGGATGTTTGTCATGTTGTAGCTCGACAATTCTATCTCATACTTATATTCTAGCGCTCAGCGCTACTGATCAGGTATTTCTGAGACTCTCGCTGAGGGAAGAGTGCGTTATTTGCACACAACCTGTTAAGAAGATGTTTGCAAACTTTGAAAACGTATTCTCTTATCTTCCAACACGGTTTTGAAACCGGTTAGCGAAATTTGGTAATCTGACGTTAGTGGTTTTGAAAGAAATATGGCTGTGTCTTCTTTTCTATTGATAATCCATGTTTTAACTACTGATTTCGACAATTCATTGTTATTCAAAATGCATGTTTACGATCCTAAATTATTACTCCTTTTGTTTAGCTTATACATTACATGCATTTGTAGCATCGTTTGTTTTGAGTTGCTCTACCTACGTGTACTTTTGCAATCAACTTATCAGAATCGGCATTTTGTTGCCTTTACCTAGTATTAAGATTAAATGTCTTTATCTAGTATTATGAAATGTCATAAAAATACGTTTCAAGTTGAATTGTTATACCATGGACTGGAGCGACAGATACATTCGGCGTACAGTAGTGGTATTTCATATCCTTTTTGTTGTTGTTGAATATTTATCTATTGCAATCACCTCTCCTGCAAGCAATGGCTTAGGCGTAAGGCGCGCAACGCGCTCAGTTTGAAGAGCAGGAAAATACAAACGAACATAGCGCGGGTTCAAACTGCTTTCAGCACAGAACAGATGTTGACACAGCGTAATCGCTACCGCAGCAGCAGCAAGTCCGACAGTATTCATACCATAATTGCTAGTATTGAAGAGATGAATCAGATTTTTCGATGTTATGCATTTGCGTTGACTCTATTAGAAAACAGTATATTTGCTCTTTATCGAGGCGCGCAAACGCGCGGCGCAGTTATCAGATTCGCCCGGCGCCCGAAGCGAACGCGGTCCGCGAACCCGACCATTCGTAACGGATATCGTCTCTATCCCTTTCCTCCCCGGACTTCTCCCCGGTTTTGCTATCCCAATGTTGGAGGAGGTATCGGGGGGTTCAAAACACCTTTGCACCTGAAGAGCCCGTGTCGATCAGCACAGGATCATCACATGTTGTGCTGACGCTTCGAACGCAACGTTTTGCAGACTTCCGCCCCGGGGAGAGTACGGGGGCATACGGACATCCCTAAGCCCGTCGATGATGCCAACGACAAACACAAACGAAAACAAACACACAGACACGGACATACAAACGAAGAAAGGGATATGAGTGGGAGCGCGCGCGCGCGAACAAGGAAGCGGTTCGCGTCGAGAGAGTGAGAGAGGGTTTGCGGAAAGGGCAGCAGCGCGCAAAAGGATGTAAAAAAAGCAACAGAGATATGACAATACAACCGAAAACGTGATGCGCGCAGATAAACAAAAAAAAAACAAGTCGTGCGAAACCAAAGGAGAAAAACAACATATATTTAAACTAAACGAACAAACATCAAGTATGTGTGGCGATGTGGAGTTCACCAAAGTATCTAATTCCCCCCTGTGCCATCTTGCTTTAGAAACCAGAGTACTAATCAAGCCGTTCGTTTGGTAGGATTGGTATCGAGAAGCGCAGCAGGAGGCCGGACATTGTTTAGCAATAAGAGATGTGCGTGTACGTGCGTGTTAAAGTTGATCTTCCATTTTCATGTCAAAACGTATACATTTCAAGCTTATGCTTCTGCGGGGCACGCTGTATATCAATTGTTGCTATCAGTTTACGCAGGCTCGCAGCTTCTGTTGCGCCCATCGTCATCTTATTGGTGTGTATCCATGTGCAGCTGCAGCTTGCGACAAGACTTGCGTATTGAACAATTCAGCAACGTACCGATACCGAGGGGCAGCTAGAGCTGGAGCGACAGATACATTCGGCGTACAGTAGTGGTATTTCATATCCTTTTTGTTGTTGTTGAATATTTATCTATTGCAATACACACACACACACACACACATGAGAACGGTCTCAATCTCAACCACACCGAGGAGCAAAGCATCCACCTCCGCTAACGCCAATCATGTAGAATTCACTCAATAAGTGTTCCTTTCTGTCTAGATGTGAATTGTCTTTCTTTAATCTCTTCATCGTACTTACCTGTGAGACCGCGTTTGGTCCGTGTTGGAGGACGACACAAGAAGCCACCCGTGTGTCGGTGCTGATGTTACTGGAACATCTGACAGCAAATTGCGCGAGAGACGGGAGCCACTTATGAGTATGCTTCGCAACAGTTGACGCCCATGATGCAAATGCCACTATTTTCGCACGATTTTAACGATCAGATCATTGCCCCTTGCGTATCCTTCAAAACAGAGACGGATTGTTCGCATTTTGGTTCCATTATCTCATGACCCACCGAACCCGAAAAGTTACGTTTCGCACGCCGCCGGTATACTATAGAATCGATTTGTTGTTTTGTCACACCGTCGTTGGTTGGTTGGGTTATTGTTGTTGACGCCGGGGTGTTCTGTGCCATCTTGCTTTAGAAACCAGAGTACTAATCAAGCCGTTCGTTTGGTAGGATTGGTATCGAGAAACGCAGCAGGAGGCCGGACATTGTTTAGCAATAAGAGATGTGCGTGTACGTGCGTGTTAAAGTTGATCTTCCATTTTCATGTCAAAACGTATACATTTCAAACTTATGCTTCTGCGGGGCACGCTGTATATCAATTGTTGCTATCAGTTTACGCAGGCTCGCAGCTTCTGTTGCGCCCATCGTCATCCACACACACACACACACACAAACGGAGACGATTATTCTGTATAGAGAAAATAAATTTTAAGGCAATTATTGATTCAAACCAAACCGTCACGCCTGCTTGCGGGATGCGTTCTCATTGGAGGTCCTTTCTGGAAAGAAAAGTTGTAGGTTTTGGTTCCGTTTAAGGGCGCTTTCACGAAGCTTATTTAACGAGTAGTAGGATAACAGTAGCCATACGTAGTGGGTGGTGGTAAGCATTTGATGTTTGTTAACTAATGACGGTTCGTAACAAGTTTCACCTTCCACACCTTCTTCTTTGTACATCATAACCACATGAACATGCAAACGTTATCAGTGTGTTAAGTACTGCGATGTTTTTTGTTTGTTTCCCTGATTTCTGTGAAATGACATTCTTTTTCTTGGAGAGTTATGTGATGAGTTACGTTAGATATTTTTTGCCTGTTAATACTTGTGTTGTTTTGTTGA
>KZ071314.1:131813-152785 GCA_002091845.1 Anopheles cracens | reverse complement strand
CGTTGGAGTGTCGCAGTCGTTCAGTGAAACGTCGGTACAGCGTCCGGCAAGAAGCCGCCCGAGCGAAGGCTGATAATGGCGCGTGGAAAACGATGGCAACGCGCGTGCGTTGCGTGTCTTATCGGTAAGTTCGGCGAGAGGGTCCGATTTGTGGGATGTTTGGGTGTTCGTGTGAGGAAAACGAAAACGGGAGCGCGCGCCCCTAACATGTGCCGAGCTTCGGAAGGGCACATCGGCAGATGTATATTTCTCGCCATAAAACTCATCACGCATTGGTCACGAGAGGGCACAGTACGAAACAAAACAAACAAAATCCGTCAAGTCAAGGTCAGCAGCAAATAGGTCCATTAACAACGACGGGAGAAACGGTTGGAAAAGACAGCGGCGTGATTTAACTAGGCCAAACATCATGCAATTATCACTTTAAATATTGCACCAGCAACGTATGGGGTGCAGATTATGTTTGAAACGATTAACGACGCCAACCGTCTCGCGCTCATTTGACTACATTGAGCCATTAGTAACGCTTTCTCGCAGGGCTAACGAGACCGCCATCTGGGCAAACATTGCATTAGTTATGCACCAAGGCTTGCAAACTGGCCAAACCAAACGTCTCATCTTATCAGCGCTAGTTCCCAAAACTGATCCAAAGATATGCACGGACTCGTTAGGTTTTACAACCATATTGCGCGATGCGCTTTCAAAAGTCCCTCCCTAAACCTAATGAACTGAATCGGAACTTGATGAGTTTATGAGTCGTCCGAGTCCGACGAGGGCATGAATCCTTTCCGTTCAGCGCCAAACGATTGATAGCCAAACCGGGACGAGCCCAAAGCGTTACCTGCGTCTGTCCGTTGACCGTCATTAAACGAGTCAGCGCGCACCCCATGTCCTGTCGCTCACCATACGGTGCGGGTGAATGTGGCACCACTCCCAGGTCAATTACACCCTCGATTGAGCACGCCCGTTTCTCTGTGTAAACGCACGTGGCCTCCGTTCCTGGTTCGGTTTCTTTTTTCTCCTCAAGTTAAGAACCCTTCGGTTGGTTTCTCTTGAAGACAATACCATTTTTCAGCGATACCCGATACAAATGTTGAAATATTTATGTGTTTTTTTTGTTTCTCCACTCCACTTCCGGTCCAGGCATTCTAGTCATCCTCTGTCAAGCGGTACCGCACGCTAACGGGCAGCAGAACGCGACGATAGAAGGCTCGCCAGCATCGTCAACACTAGCGGCGACAGTACCGCCAACGGCAGTGCTACCCAGCAGCACCCAGCGAAGAACTCCAACGCCTGGAACGACAGTTGGTGCGCGCGCCGCAAATACCCTGCCCGCAGTACTTGCCGACGATGATAGTTACACTTCGGAGAGCAGCTTCCTGTCGGGTGAAGAAAACGCGTCGAGCGATACGTCACAGCAGGAGTCATCGTTTGGCGGGTTAAGCTCGCACGAAACGGACGGAAGCAGCCTCGAGAATGGAGAGGATCGTGCTCAACGGTCGATGCCGGTGGTTACGCTGGAAAGTGCGCCCGGCAGTGTGGAAGAACTCAGTCCTAGTACAACCCCCATGCCACTGTTGGATCGGAACGCTACGGACGATGTGTCCGTAATGACTTCCACATCCCGCGCAATGCCCACATCCACGCCTGCAACGTCGGTAACGAAGGATGACTCCGTCGCGCCGGAACCGGAACCGACCTGTACCGAGCGGCCCTACATCGATATGGCTCGGACGGGTAGCTCGCAACCGTACCGACATCAGCGGAGCTACCACCAACCGAACCCTCCTGCGACACGCTCGGGACGGATGCTACGCACATCGGACGCGCCGGTTCAGCTGCACAGTGCCCGCAGTGGTGCCGGGCATGCCCTGTATTCCACCGGTGATGTCGACGAAGAGGTAGAACTGTACGCAGCACAGCATGGCTATCGGGTGTACCGGATGCCGGGTGACCTGATGCTTACGCTGATTGTGGAAACGGACGATTTCGGAGCAACATTGTTCACGATTGATCGCATCAACGACCTTCGACTGGTGGCCGGTGATGCTAGCGTAGGTGAGTGTAGTGGAGCAGCAGAGGGTCAATTTATGCAGCTTGCCAGTGAGACCCTTTTTTCGAGTTCGATTCATACGATTGAATCAGAATGTGGGTCAATATGACCGGGGTGACCGTGTTTTGTTGCGCTGCAACTACTGGTGAATTTGCATACTTCAACTCTCGCAGCTCGATTTGGTAAATATTAGGCAGTTCAACATAATTTTCTGGCGCTCTCGTTTCGCTAGTCAGTGATGACCCTGGAAATGTTGGGCTATTTTTACGGGGATTGGTTCAATGGGTCGTTGAGTTTCAATAGATTCATTGGCACTTCAAGCGTCGGACGTCTTGGCTTGCCATTTCTTATCATGGTTTACGTTGGATTAGAATCTGACGGCAATACGCTAATGCTATAATACAATGCTTAATTTTATTGTATTACACGACTTCATACTGGGACATGTTGATGAAATAGTAATATCGCTTCCGTTCATTTCCTTTCTGAACAAGACGCTCGACTACAACATATTCCCGCTGCCGGCGACGCACGATCTACTCTTCACCAAAGCCGCCCACCTGCTGTACGAACTGCCCTGGTCGAACGGAAACTCGTCCGCCATGGTGTACTCCGGCTCGAACGAACTTTCCGGTCGGTTTGGTGCGATCTGCCGGCACGAGCACCTGTGCTTGGAGAACTATCCCAGCAGCGACACGATTTACATCCTGCTCGGACTCGAACCCGCCATCAGCTTTGCCATCAACGGGACGCTCGTTCTGATACTGCTGGGCCAAGATCGTCTGTATCTAGCAGGTGCGTAAAGACTTACTGCACGAGGTTCGAGAGATTGTAAAAAGAATCTTGCTTTACTTTTAGATCTCCCGTACGGTGCGTACGTGATTGCGGAAACGGAACTAAACGTAGCTTCCCTAGGGCACTCCTGGGAGCGGTACGGTACAAGCTTTCGCGGTTCCGACTTACTCGCCAGTGCCAGCTTACTGCTCGAGGTGGCCGATCTGCTGAATCGACCTGACAGCGAGTGCCGTAACGCCAGCATCGAGTGTATGAACAATTGGAAGTATCACGTGAAGCGTTCAACACCGGAGATACTAAGCCAACTGCAGCTTAGCAACGCCACACAGTCCATCAAGTTTGAGCTGCGCCAGAAGAGAGCACCGGCACTGAAAGCTAATCATACTGACAGCATCGATGGAGAGGATGCTGACAATCTCCTCAAGTTGGTCGCAAGCTCCAACGCAATCACCAACTACACGACCGTGTACGAGCGACTGGCGACGAGTGCGGACACACCGTCCAAGCTGGGCTCGATCTTCTACTGCGCGAAGGAGTTCGAGATTCGGCATCCGGACTTTATCGAGCGCCATCACCGCCCGGTGTACTACGGCACGTCCTCCGATGCGGAAGAATACGGCGACATGTACTGGCAGATCAAAATGGAGGCTTGGGTTGCGGCCGGTTTGACCGTGTCTTCGCTGGGGATTTTGCTGTGTGCGGCCATCTTGATTTTTCTGATCGTACGCGTCTGTATGGACGACATCTTGGAGGGACACCCGCTGGGCAGTATACTGCTGCTCGTGAGCTTGATCATACAGTTTGCCGCCTTCATCCCGTTCAGTCTCGAGTACACGGGCTACACGGCGGATCTGGCCGGGCACCGGACGGATGCGCTGCTAACATGGAACGCTCACTGCACGGTGAAGATCTTCCTCGTGTCCATGTGCTACTGCATGACGTTCTCGTTGCTGCTGTGTCGGGCGATCATGCTTGCGTCGATCGGTAGCGAGGGTGGATTTCTGTCGCACATCAACGGCTACATCCAGAGCGTTATCTGTGGGTTTAGCACGCTGGTGCAGCTCGGCCTATCGACACAGCTCGTGATTGTGCTGCACGCGAACGCACACAGTATCTCTTGCGGTGAGATCTACTATGGCCACTGGTTCTGGGCGGTGATTGCGTACGATGGGGTGTTGCTGGTATCGCTCATCTTTCTGGCCCCGTTCATATTCCGCTCGCAGCGTAACTACCGCGAGGGATTGCTGCTAGTGACGGGGTCCGTTCTGTGCCTCGTCATCTGGACGGTGTGGATTCCGCTCTGTATGTTCGGGTACGAGTGGAGAGAAGCGGCCATCTCGCTGGGACTGGTGGCGACCGCGCTGGCTGTGCTGGTTGGCATCATGATTCCACGGTGCTTCCTGATGGTGCGCAGCATCGCCCGTTCGGATCTTGTGCAGGCGCTACCATCGCTCACTTCGCTAGCGTTTGCCCAAGCGAACCAATTCATTTCCGATCAGGTAGAGTAGCATATCTGCAGTTCTACGCAATGAAGATGGAATTAGTGTTACCATGCAATTATGCGTTTCTATCTTACAGAGCGTGTATGAGTGCGTCAACCCCGCCATGCGACAGCGATCTCCCACGGACGACAGTTTCGTCATGGATCAGGAC
The DNA here is from genome assembly GCA_002091845.1 of Anopheles cracens. Lineage (NCBI taxonomy): Eukaryota > Metazoa > Arthropoda > Insecta > Diptera > Culicidae > Anopheles > Anopheles cracens. The sequence goes on along the minus strand of KZ071314.1, from coordinate 148,284 downwards.
CTGGACGAGGCATATTCGGCCAACAGTGAAATTCCAACGTTACCGCTGCGGGGCCAGCGTCGCTTGCGGCAGGAAAACGGTACCATCACGATGAGTACCAGCAATGGCACGATCGGCAACCACAATGGCACCGTCGTCTCACCGATGGACCGTCCCGGTGGCAACGTTACCCACATCGCGCCCAATTTCTACGGCATCACCAACCCGTACAGCTGCACCGACTCACTGACGTCCATTTCGCCGAACAAAATCACCCGTTTCTAGATACTCCCCGCTTGCAGGTGTCGGTGCCCACTACACCACGGTACATTCTAGTCAGAGGGAAAAAACGGATACTCTTCTTACGCCGGTCTACCGGTTTGCACCATGTAAAGTTCCGGCGTTCCTGTGTGCGTGTGTGAGATCTTTTTTAACTTTCACGTGACAGACAATGTTTATTTGTATGTGCTGACCAACTGAATTTCCATTAGTTTTTTTTTATCGAAATAGCTAAGTTTAAGGACTATTTATTGTAAAACAAGCGACATGAAATAGATACACGTATTCTTACAATCGACTAGTGCGACGATGTTGCTTTATTATCTGACATACTCTATAGAAGTGCCCGAAAACTATATGAGAATGCACCGATAGATGGGCAAGTAAGTAAAATTAAAATCTTTGATTTTAAAGGCGGGATACTTTAATTTTAAAGGCCGTTGCAAGTACGAGATTTGTACTTCGGTTTAATCCGGAGCATTCGTCAATTTTTCTACCTTCTGATAGGGGGGATCTCTGCAGAGATTCAAAACTCGCGCGGTTGCATGGTTTCTGTTATTTCCGCTAGAGGGCAGGCCGCACCGATGTCCCGCACAAAACGATTATAGAGGAGGTGCATTCATGTCATCGCGGGCTTTACTCATGAATACCCGATCCGAGAGAAAGCGCGAGACAGCTACTTAATCTCTCGCTTGGGCTTTCTCGTTTCGATCGTGCATTGAAACAAATATCCAGACCAGGAAGCTAGCAAACCGAGGTGTAGTTTGATGAAGATTGTGTTGGTGTTTGAAAATGGTCGTTATTTATATGTAACATATAACATTATGTTTGAATGCACATTAAATATTCGATTTATGAAACTTTGTGAGGTTCATTAATTAATGTTTTATTTTAGCTACAGCAAGAAAAATTGAGAACCGTGTTTGCATGTATCAACTGAGAAACAGGCGGAAAAAAACATCGTTTGACGACTCTTTACGCCTTCTCGGTACCGTTCTCGCGTCGTTATATGATTGTGTAGAGCCCGCGCGAGCAAAAACCAAAACAAAAACGTCTCACCAAGTGACACAACAGCGCGTCGTCGGTTCTGTTTTTCTTTCTGTGCGAAACTAAAGTGCCTTCTACGTAGCAAATCGTGATAAAAATCGTATTTTGTTACGTGTTTTTGTAACAAGGCTGTGCTGTATATATTTTATTCGTTGCGCCGTGTGAAGATGTTTTCGCCAAACAAAACGAATCCGTGCTCCGCCATCTTCAGCATCACCGTTTTTCTGCTGTTCCTGCTAAGCGGAGCCCTTTGTGATGAGCCCAGCAAATTGCAGCGAAAAGTAGGCCGTGCTGGGCAATCGTGCCAAACACGAATAGAATGGTTTGCATGACTCATGGATGCTTTTTCCTCTGCTTTCTCACGCTTTTCGCAGCTAACGGCATCGCTCAATCCCGGGTGCAAGGACATTTGCGAGAATAACACCGCCATCACACTGGTGCACATTGCGGCCGAATCCGACACGGATACGATTCACTACGTGTGGGACTTCACGGGCAAGCCGACGATTCTGGTGGCCCTCACGAGCAAGCATGCCGAATTCCATATCGACTGGCAGAATCTGATGGACAGCCAGCCGGAATCGGTGCACTTCAGTGAGGTGCCGCAGTACACTTTCATGGCGGTTATCAATCGGGTAGGTGTGGTGGGGGCCGTGAGGCGGAATGTGGGCGTGCTGCAGGATGCACCCATTGCATGTGTTGTGCTCTTTGCACCCGCGTGCAAAGATGAACCAGTGTATCCACGATGAATGTATTGTAACCTTTGCTGGGGTGTTCAGATTTTCCAGTACGATGACGCCAACGATCGTGCGATACTCTATAGAAGTGCCCGAAAACTATATGAGAATGCACCGATAGATGGGCAAGTAAGTAAAATTAAAATCTTTGATTTTAAAGGCGGGATACTTTAATTTTAAAGGCCGTTGCAAGTACGAGATTTGTACTTCGGTTTAATCCGGAGCATTCGTCAATTTTTCTATCTTCCGATAGGGGGGATCTCTGCAGAAATTCAAAACTGGCGCGGTTGCATGGTTTCTGTTATTTCCGCTAGAGGGCAGGCCGCATCGATGTCCCGCACAAAACGATTATAGAGGAGGTGCATTCATGTCATCGCGGGCTTTACTCATGAATACCCGATCCGAGAGAAAGCGCGAAACAGCTACTTAATTTCTCGCTTGGGGTTTCTCGTTTCGATCGTGCATTGAAACAAATATCCAGACCAGGAAGCGAACAAACCGAGGTGTAGTTTGATGAAGATTGTGTTGGTGTTTGAAAATGACCGTTATTTATATGTAACATATAAAATTATGTTTGAATGCACATTAAATATTCGATTTATGAAACTTTGTGAGGTTCATTAATTAATGTTTTATTTTAGCTACAGCATGGTGGTGCTGGTGGCGAGCGTCATTTACGTATGCGTAAAGAAACTCCGCAACCAGGACCGCTTCCAGTTGCAGCGGTTGTAAAGTGTTCGAAGGGAACTTGTTTTTTTTTGTTTTAAATCAAATGCGAAGGATCTCTTTCTCTCTATAACCTTGTCTCATTCCGTGGTGCTCGAATGTCCGAGACATTGAAAACTCCCTCCCCTAAGATAAAACCAAACAAAAATGCACTACGCACATAGACAAATGTTCTCGATACTGTGTCGATCGAATTCTTTTTCTGTACCGCGACTCCAAACGAATCTTTCCCTTGTCGTTGTTGTGTGATGTGCACGTTATGCACACATTCGCCTCCACCCGTTTTCGTCTTTCGTGTCCCGATCCGTGTTGTGCACAATGGTTTGTTTCTGCCCACTTTCGCAGCGTTTCTTTGTGTGAGAATGGTCGGAACAATCGCTGCTGCGCGCCACGTTCGTCTGGCGCGCATCATGTTACAAAGCAATTGATGTCACCGTGCGGGCGCTTTCACGAAGCTTATTTAACGAGTAGTAGGATAACAGTAGCCATACGTAGTGGGTGGTGGTAAGCATTTGATGTTTGTTAACTAATGACGGTTCGTAACAAGTTTCACCTTCCACACCTTCTTCTTTGTACATCATAACCACATGAACATGCAAACGTTATCAGTGTGTTAAGTACTGCGATGTTTTTTGTTTGTTTCCCTGATTTCTGTGAAATGACATTCTTTTTCTTGGAGAGTTATGTGATGAGTTACGTTAGATATTTTTTGCCTGTTAATACTTGTGTTGTTTTGTTGAATATTTTGCGTTTTTTTTCATTACGTTATCGTTCAACAAATCCACACACGCACATCCATGCCTTCCGTTATTGTTTGGGTTATCGTTGTTTTCGCTTTGCTTTTGAGTTAATTTACGCTAATATACAAACTGTCCGATCGTTCTAGAAGAGCAATGGGAGAAGGACCTGGAGGCCGAACTGCAGGACTACGAGCTGGTGATTTATTTACGCGTAACGAGGAAGGTGGTACCGTAGTATCCTCGGGTGCTCGATCGATATCGACGAAGCGATGTTTCATTTTCCTCTGTAAAGAGTAGTCCCAAACCAGGAAGCGGTCCTCAGTACGCCGATCCTTCCTCGTTCTGTTGTGTGTCGTGCGCTTGCCACGCTTCGTAACCGCGACAGAACGGACGGAATAAGATGCGAAGGGAGACGTGCAAAGGGAACAGGAAGTTGCTGCTGGTTGGTGGCCACGTTACGTTTTCTCTCGCGCGTTTTCTCTCCGTCACGTGTGTGTGTAGGGCCGACGAGGTTCGTCAGAACGTCAGGATAATAGAGCGAACCTTACTTGCAATCACGATAACCCTAAGGAAGCTATACCTACATATAATATCGAGATGACCGTAATGGAACAGCGTGTTCGATACAGACCTCGAGGGCTGTGTTGCTGTGCAGCTGTACCAGCACCAGGCGGCGCCTTTGGCATTCCGAATGGCAAATAATGTTATACCGAGAGACACAGACAGACCTACACACACACACACCGCAGAATCCACAATCCACCCTCTCAAAAACACACAGACACACACAAATATATACACCAACAACCCCCTTCAACAAGGCAAACCGAACAACAGAATATTATTGGACATTGCTGCACACGCATTCTCACAAACCTAGTGAAGAAATCCTTTCAACACTCCACACTACATACACGAACACACAGCACGACTTTGTGGCTTTCTATTGCTTTAATAAGCCAATAACTAGGCGACTACTAAACTGTTGATTAGAATGTCGAAAGTAGACCGCAGTCACACTTCGGCCACGAACGTCTCCTCCGTGCGCCGTCCGGCGCTCTCGGCTGCACGCCGAATTCTTGACCGAAAGCGCAATCGGAGCGTCACGATGGCAACCGCCGCCAGCAAAACAAAGTGTACACGCACCGACCTTCGCCTGCTCGGCGGCACGTGCTGGCACTCGCAGCGTAACGCTACCCTGCCTGCAAAGTACACCATCCCACCTCAGCGAATCGCACGGGGCTTTTCCAACCTTGAATCCGGGGGGGGGGGCCCTGCAAAAGGGGCCGTGCTTTGGGGTTTTCTTTTCCAACACGCGCCCAACTTTTCGCGCTACGATTCTGCGGCGAGCACCGGTCGGCGGCGGCGGCGTCGGCCTCGGCGACCTCAGTTACGTTTAGGTGCTGCGCCGGTGCGCATCATATGAAGCGGACAATTTTCGGCCAGTTGAACCGTAACGGGCGCGTTTGAGGGAGTGTGTGTTTGCGTGAGTTGACACTTATCGCGGTGTTGCTTTCCCGTTTGGTCCAGTGTGCGGAGTTTGATTGGCTAGCGTTACCGCGGGCAGGAATTGGCGGTGGATTCGGTGGATAGGTGATAAATTTGAAGCGATCGGTTGAGAAGCGACTTACACAATCAGTGAATGGATCGCGGGGCAAGAAAACTCGTGAAAATCCGCGTCCGATAAGACATTTGACTGTGTGTCTACTGGTTCCATAGTTTCGAACACTCCAAACGTGCTCCTCGTCGTTTGATAGCTTCTTGGAATGCCCATTCCAGTAACTTCAGCGCTGTCTACTGCTGACTAGTTGTTCCACTTGGTACGGGGGCTCGTAATTTGCGTTTCGCTTTCTTCGTCAACCACTATTCCCTTGGCCGATAGGCTGCTAACCATAACAGCCACACGGATCGTGCCTCTCATGTAATGTCGCTTATGTAACGACGGGTCGAGTCACATTTTTAGCGAAGCGTCCCGCCAGAACATAAATTGTTCTTTGTAAGCCACCCTGGAGAAGAATGTCGAATTCCTCACCCCGCCGGGTGTCGCTATTAGTCACCTTGAATTATACGGCGCATAATGGCGGATAAGTATAATACTGGCTTTTCATGCCAAGCTTGTAGCTCTTTAATTGCATTTTGCTGCTCGGGGCATTTAGCATGACTCACACCGGTCCGGCGTGCGTGGTGTATTGGTGGACGGGTTGTTCGTGCTCGTCCCCAAGTCCATAGATTAACGCATCTTGCTTTCGGTATTGTTATGCAAATTAATAACAAAGAACGTTGCGGGCACTCATACGCAGAGCGGCTAGAAAACAACCAATGCAATAAAAATAAAATTAAATTAAAAAAAAGTAACGCTACCCTGCCTGCAAAGTACACCATCCCACCTCAGCGAATCGCACGGGGCTTTTCCAACCTTGAATCCGGGGGGGGCCCTGCAAAAGGGGCCGTGCTTTGGGGTTTTCTTTTCCAACACGCGCCCAACTTTTCGCGCTACGATTCTGCGAAAAAAAAAAAATGGGAATATGAAATATGAATATGAAAATGTAAACATGTTTTTACGAACACAATGGCCGATATTCAGGTTTTGCAATCAAAACTGTAGAAACGAGGAACCTTCAGAGGTATAAGCATGATAAGAAGGTAAAACAATAACATCATAAAACAAAGTATTAAATTATTGAAGCACCACTCTGGCCCTGTTTGTGCTCATGGCTCAAAGTATGCCCAATGTTTGAAATTTCAAAGTTTGGTAAAGAATGTCCAAATAAACACATGTTATGGCACAATACGGACAATTGTTCAAAATATTTCCCAATCTAATCAGTGTGCCCTTTGGCACCTGTTGCCGAACGACGCCGTTTTGCATCGCTGTAAAAGAAAATAAAAATCACACGGAAGATATATATGGCAATCGGCAATAAAACCCGGCTTGAAAGGGCACTGGCAGTGGTGGTGCGTTCGCTTATGGTTTATGTTTTCGTCGCGGCGTCGGGTTCGTCGCTGAGCGGCAGCTGCGTTCCGCATGGATAACGGGGCCCGTGCACGGCAACCACGGCAAAAGGGGGCATATTGAAGGTGGAAAAGTGCGAATAGGAAATGCAGATTTTTTCTTTTGCTTAACATGTTGTTTCCACACATTTCACTCTCACACTTGCTCATGTATTTTGCTTCTTTTGGTTGTGTTGTATGGATTTTTTATGTTTATACGTTGATAATTGATAGTTCAAATCAGTTTGAATTCAGTTCTTATTAAGTTTCTTGTTTTTTTATTGGAATATTAAACTTTTGTACTAAATTCTAAAACATTTTCTAACTTACTCATGTGTATCAATTATCTATACTGTCTTGAGGACAATGGTGAAAATTTCAACTCAACTCAACTCAACTTGTGTCTTTTGCAAACCGATTTTCGTGAAATTTGGCACACATTTTACGTTCAGGGAATTACGAATAGTTATTTTGATTTATTTTGATTTTTATATTTGAGTTATTTATTAAACTCTCTGTATATAAAGATATTAGCTGAAAAGATATTGGATGATCAAAAAAAAAAAAGAATGTGGGTCAATATGACCGGGGTGACCGTGTTTTGTTGCGCTGCAACTACTGGTGAATTTGCATACTTCAACTCTCGCAACTTGATTTGGTAAATATTAGGCTGTTCAACATAATTTTCTGGCGCTCTCGTTTCGCTAGTCAGTGATGACCCTGGAAATGTTGGGCTATTTTTACGGGGATTGGGTCAAGCGGTACCGCACGCTAACGGGCAGCAGAACGCGACGATAGAAGGCTCGCCAGCATCGTCAACACTAGCGGCGACAGTACCGCCAACGGCAGTGCTACCCAGCAGCACCCAGCGAAGAACTCCAACGCCTGGAACGACAGTTGGTGCGCGCGCCGCAAATACCCTGCCCGCAGTACTTGCCGACGATGATAGTTACACTTCGGAGAGCAGCTTCCTGTCGGGTGAAGAAAACGCGTCGAGCGATACGTCACAGCAGGAGTCATCGTTTGGCGGGTTAAGCTCGCAAGAAACGGACGGAAGCAGCCTCGAGAATGGAGAGGATCGTGCTCAACGGTCGATGCCGGTGGTTACGCTGGAAAGTGCGCCCGGCAGGGCGGAAGAACTCATTCCTAGTACAACCCCCATGCCACTGTTGGATCGGAACGCTACGGACGATGTGTCCGTAATGACTTCCACTTCCCGCGCAATGCCCACATCCACGCCTGCAACGTCGGTAACGAAGGATGACGCCGTCGCACCGGAACCGGAACCGACCTGTACCGAGCGGCCCTACATCGATATGGGGCGGACGGGTAGCTCGCAACCGTACCGACATCAGCGGAGCTACCACCAACCGAACCCTCCTGCGACACGCTCGGGACGGATGTTACGTACATCGGACGCGCCGGTTCAGCTGCACAGTGCCCGCAGTGGTGCCGGGCATGCCCTGTATTCCACCGGTGATGTCGACGAAGAGGTGGAACTGTACGCAGCACAGCATGGCTATCGGGTGTACCGGATGCCGGGTGACCTGATGCTTACGTTGATTGTGGAAACGGACGACTTCGGAGCCATATTGTTCACGATTGATCGCATCAACGACCTTCGACTGGTGGCCGGTGATGCTAGCGTAGGTGAGTGTAGTGGAGCAGCAGAGGGTCAACCATCAAGTTTGAGCTGCGCCAGAAGAGAGCACCGGCACTGAAAGCTAATCATACTGACAGCATCGATGGAGAGGATGCTGACAATCTCCTCAAGTTGGTCGCAAGCTCCAACGCAATCACCAACTACACGACCGTGTACGAGCGACTGGCGACGAGTGCGGACACACCGTCCAAGCTGGGCTCGATCTTCTACTGCGCGAAGGAGTTCGAGATTCGGCATCCGGACTTTATCGAGCGCCATCACCGCCCGGTGTACTACGGCACGTCCTCCGATGCGGAAGAATACGGCGACATGTACTGGCAGATCAAAATGGAGGCTTGGGTTGCGGCCGGTTTGACCGTGTCTTCGCTGGGAATTTTGCTGTGTGCGGCCATCTTGATTTTTCTGATCGTACGCGTCTGTATGGACGACATCTTGGAGGGACACCCGCTGGGCAGTATACTGCTGCTCGTGAGCTTGATCATACAGTTTGCCGCCTTCATCCCGTTCAGTCTCGAGTACACGGGCTACACGGCGGATCTGGCCGGGCACCGGACGGATGCGCTGCTAACATGGAACGCTCACTGCACGGTGAAGATCTTCCTCGTGTCCATGTGCTACTGCATGACGTTCTCGTTGCTGCTGTGTCGGGCGATCATGCTTGCGTCGATCGGTAGCGAGGGTGGATTTCTGTCGCACATCAACGGCTACATCCAGAGCGTTATCTGTGGGTTTAGCACGCTGGTGCAGCTCGGCCTATCGACACAGCTCGTGATTGTGCTACACGCGAACGCACACAGTATCTCTTGCGGTGAGATCTACTATGGCCACTGGTTCTGGGCGGTAATCGCGTACGATGGGGTGTTGTTGGTATCGCTCATCTTTCTGGCCCCGTTCATATTCCGCTCGCAGCGTAACTACCGCGAGGGATTGCTGCTAGTGACGGGGTGCTTCTAACGCATTTCAAGAGAGATAAACAAAACGGAAACGTGTCAGTTAAACAAAATTTAAGTAGGGTAAATAATTTTCTCTGACATAAACTGCATATCGGGCAACCCCTTCGAAAGCGTGCGAGTAACTGAAGTATATTTTCAATTAATGCTTAACATATTCGCATTTGTTATGGCGTGTACTGTTTCAAGCACTTTTGTTCTAGGCATACTATCGCAAGAATATTAATTCGCTACTATCAAACACGCCGTGTAAGTGTGTATCGGACTTACGATTCTTTATCACCATCATTTGTCTATGTGCGTAGTGCATTTTTGTTTGGTTTTATCTTAGGGGAGGGAGTTTTCAATGTCTCGGACATTCGAGCACCACGGAATGAGACAAGGTTATAGAGAGAAAGAGATCCTTCGCATTTGATTTAAAACAAAAAAAAACAAGTTCCCTTCGAACACTTTACAACCGCTGCAACTGGAAGCGGTCCTGGTTGCGGAGTTTCTTTACGCATACGTAAATGACGCTCGCCACCAGCACCACCATGCTGTAGCTAAAATAAAACATTAATTAATGAACCTCACAAAGTTTCATAAATCGAATATTTAATGTGCATTCAAACATAATTTTATATGTTACATATAAATAACGGTCATTTTCAAACACCAACACAATCTTCATCAAACTACACCTCGGTTTGTTCGCTTCCTGGTCTGGATATTTGTTTCAATGCACGATCGAAACGAGAAACCCCAAGCGAGAAATTAAGTAGCTGTTTCGCGCTTTCTCTCGGATCGGGTATTCATGAGTAAAGCCCGCGATGACATGAATGCACCTCCTCTATAATCGTTTTGTGCGATCGCACGATCGTTGGCGTCATCGTACTGGAAAATCTGAACACCCCAGCAAAGGTTACAATACATTCATCGTGGATACACTGGTTCATCTTTGCACGCGGGTGCAAAGAGCACAACACATGCAATGGGTGCATCCTGCAGCACGCCCACATTCCGCCTCACGGCCCCCACCACACCTACCCGATTGATAACCGCCATGAAAGTGTACTGCGGCACCTCACTGAAGTGCACCGATTCCGGCTGGCTGTCCATCAGATTCTGCCAGTCGATATGGAATTCGGCATGCTTGCTCGTGAGGGCCACCAGAATCGTCGGCTTGCCCGTGAAGTCCCACACGTAGTGAATCGTATCCGTGTCGGATTCGGCCGCAATGTGCACCAGTGTGATGGCGGTGTTATTCTCGCAAATGTCCTTGCACCCGGGATTGAGCGATGCCGTTAGCTGCGAAAAGCGTGAGAAAGCAGAGGAAAAAGCATCCATGAGTCATGCAAACCATTCTATTCGTGTTTGGCACGATTGCCCAGCACGGCCTACTTTTCGCTGCAATTTGCTGGGCTCATCACAAAGGGCTCCGCTTAGCAGGAACAGCAGAAAAACGGTGATGCTGAAGATGGCGGAGCACGGATTCGTTTTGTTTGGCGAAAACATCTTCACACGGCGCAACGAATAAAATATATACAGCACAGCCTTGTTACAAAAACACGTAACAAAATACGATTTTTATCACGATTTGCTACGTAGAAGGCACTTTAGTTTCGCACAGAAAGAAAAACAGAACCGACGACGCGCTGTTGTGTCACTTGGTGAGACGTTTTTGTTTTGGTTTTTGCTCGCGCGGGCTCTACACAATCATATAACGACGCGAGAACGGTACCGAGAAGGCGTAAAGAGTCGTCAAACGATGTTTTTTTCCGCCTGTTTCTCAGTTGATACATGCAAACACGGTTCTCAATTTTTCTTGCTGTAGCTAAAATAAAACATTAATTAATGAACCTCACAAAGTTTCATAAATCGAATATTTAATGTGCATTCAAACATAATGTTATATGTTACATATAAATAACGACCATTTTCAAACACCAACACAATCTTCATCAAACTACACCTCGGTTTGCTAGCTTCCTGGTCTGGATATTTGTTTCAATGCACGATCGAAACGAGAAAGCCCAAGCGAGAGATTAAGTAGCTGTCTCGCGCTTTCTCTCGGATCGGGTATTCATGAGTAAAGCCCGCGATGACATGAATGCACCTCCTCTATAATCGTTTTGTGCGGGACATCGGTGCGGCCTGCCCTCTAGCGGAAATAACAGAAACCATGCAACCGCGCGAGTTTTGAATCTCTGCAGAGATCCCCCCTATCAGAAGGTAGAAAAATTGACGAATGCTCCGGATTAAACCGAAGTACAAATCTCGTACTTGCAACGGCCTTTAAAATTAAAGTATCCCGCCTTTAAAATCAAAGATTTTAATTTTACTTACTTGCCCATCTATCGGTGCATTCTCATATAGTTTTCGGGCACTTCTATAGAGTATGTCAGATAATAAAGCAACATCGTCGCACTAGTCGATTGTAAGAATACGTGTATCTATTTCATGTCGCTTGTTTTACAATAAATAGTCCTTAAACTTAGCTATTTCGATAAAAAAAAACTAATGGAAATTCAGTTGGTCAGCACATACAAATAAACATTGTCTGTCACGTGAAAGTTAAAAAAGATCTCACACACGCACACAGGAACGCCGGAACTTTACATGGTGCAAACCGGTAGACCGGCGTAAGAAGAGTATCCGTTTTTTCCCTCTGACTAGAATGTACCGTGGTGTAGTGGGCACCGACACCTGCAAGCGGGGAGTATCTAGAAACGGGTGATTTTGTTCGGCGAAATGGACGTCAGTGAGTCGGTGCAGCTGTACGGGTTGGTGATGCCGTAGAAATTGGGCGCGATGTGGGTAACGTTGCCACCGGGACGGTCCATCGGTGAGACGACGGTGCCATTGTGGTTGCCGATCGTGCCATTGCTGGTACTCATCGTGATGGTACCGTTTTCCTGCCGCAAGCGACGCTGGCCCCGCAGCGGTAACGTTGGAATTTCACTGTTGGCCGAATATGCCTCGTCCAGGTCCTGATCCATGACGAAACTGTCGTCCGTGGGAGATCGCTGTCGCATGGCGGGGTTGACGCACTCATACACGCTCTGTAAGATAGAAACGCATAATTGCATGGTAACACTAATTCCATCTTCATTGCGTAGAACTGCAGATATGCTACTCTACCTGATCGGAAATGAATTGGTTCGCTTGGGCAAACGCTAGCGAAGTGAGCGATGGTAGCGCCTGCACAAGATCCGAACGGGCGATGCTGCGCACCATCAGGAAGCACCGTGGAATCATGATGCCAACCAGCACAGCCAGCGCGGTCGCCACCAGTCCCAGCGAGATGGCCGCTTCTCTCCACTCGTACCCGAACATACAGAGCGGAATCCACACCGTCCAGATGACGAGGCACAGAACGGACCCCGTCACTAGCAGCAATCCCTCGCGGTAGTTACGCTGCGAGCGGAATATGAACGGGGCCAGAAAGATGAGCGATACCAGCAACACCCCATCGTACGCAATCACCGCCCAGAACCAGTGGCCATAGTAGATCTCACCGCAAGAGATACTGTGTGCGTTCGCGTGCAGCACAATCACGAGCTGTGTCGATAGGCCGAGCTGCACCAGCGTGCTAAACCCACAGATAACGCTCTGGATGTAGCCGTTGATGTGCGACAGAAATCCACCCTCGCTACCGATCGACGCAAGCATGATCGCCCGACACAGCAGCAACGAGAACGTCATGCAGTAGCACATGGACACGAGGAAGATCTTCACCGTGCAGTGAGCGTTCCATGTTAGCAGCGCATCCGTCCGGTGCCCGGCCAGATCCGCCGTGTAGCCCGTGTACTCGAGACTGAACGGGATGAAGGCGGCAAACTGTATGATCAAGCTCACGAGCAGCAGTATACTGCCCAGCGGGTGTCCCTCCAAGATGTCGTCCATACAGACGCGTACGATCAGAAAAATCAAGATGGCCGCACACAGCAAAATCCCCAGCGAAGACACGGTCAAACCGGCCGCAACCCAAGCCTCCATTTTGATCTGCCAGTACATGTCGCCGTATTCTTCCGCATCGGAGGACGTGCCGTAGTACACCGGGCGGTGATGGCGCTCGATAAAGTCCGGATGCCGAATCTCGAACTCCTTCGCGCAGTAGAAGATCGAGCCCAGCTTGGACGGTGTGTCCGCACTCGTCGCCAGTCGCTCGTACACGGTCGTGTAGTTGGTGATTGCGTTGGAGCTTGCGACCAACTTGAGGAGATTGTCAGCATCCTCTCCATCGATGCTGTCAGTATGATTAGCTTTCAGTGCCGGTGCTCTCTTCTGGCGCAGCTCAAACTTGATGGACTGTGTGGCGTTGCTAAGCTGCAGTTGGCTTAGTATCTCCGGTGTTGAACGCTTCACGTGATACTTCCAATTGTTCATACACTCGATGCTGGCGTTACGGCACTCGCTGTCAGGTCGATTCAGCAGATCGGCCACCTCGAGCAGTAAGCTGGCACTGGCGAGTAAGTCGGAACCGCGAAAGCTTGTACCGTACCGCTCCCAGGAGTGCCCTAGGGAAGCTACGTTTAGTTCCGTTTCCGCAATCACGTACGCACCGTACGGGAGATCTAAAAGTAAAGCAAGATTCTTTTTACAATCTCTCGAACCTCGTGCAGTAAGTCTTTACGCACCTGCTAGATACAGACGATCTTGGCCCAGCAGTATCAGAACGAGCGTCCCGTTGATGGCAAAGCTGATGGCGGGTTCGAGTCCGAGCAGGATGTAAATCGTGTCGCTGCTGGGATAGTTCTCCAAGCACAGGTGCTCGTGCCGGCAGATCGCACCAAACCGACCGGAAAGTTCGTTCGAGCCGGAGTACACCATGGCGGACGAGTTTCCGTTCGACCAGGGCAGTTCGTACAGCAGGTGGGCGGCTTTGGTGAAGAGTAGATCGTGCGTCGCCGGCAGCGGGAATATGTTGTAGTCGAGCGTCTTCCGTCAGATTCTAATCCAACGTAAACCATGATAAGAAATGGCAAGCCAAGACGTCCGACGCTTGAAGTGCCAATGAATCTATTGAAACTCAACGACCCATTGAACCAATCCCCGTAAAAATAGCCCAACATTTCCAGGGTCATCACTGACTAGCGAAACGAGAGCGCCAGAAAATTATGTTGAACTGCCTAATATTTACCAAATCGAGCTGCGAGAGTTGAAGTATGCAAATTCACCAGTAGTTGCAGCGCAACAAAACACGGTCACCCCGGTCATATTGACCCACATTCTGATTCAATCGTATGAATCGAACTCGAAAAAAGGGTCTCACTGGCAAGCTGCATAAATTGACCCTCTGCTGCTCCACTACACTCACCTACGCTAGCATCACCGGCCACCAGTCGAAGGTCGTTGATGCGATCAATCGTGAACAATGTTGCTCCGAAATCGTCCGTTTCCACAATCAGCGTAAGCATCAGGTCACCCGGCATCCGGTACACCCGATAGCCATGCTGTGCTGCGTACAGTTCTACCTCTTCGTCGACATCACCGGTGGAATACAGGGCATGCCCGGCACCACTGCGGGCACTGTGCAGCTGAACCGGCGCGTCCGATGTGCGTAGCATCCGTCCCGAGCGTGTCGCAGGAGGGTTCGGTTGGTGGTAGCTCCGCTGATGTCGGTACGGTTGCGAGCTACCCGTCCGAGCCATATCGATGTAGGGCCGCTCGGTACAGGTCGGTTCCGGTTCCGGCGCGACGGAGTCATCCTTCGTTACCGACGTTGCAGGCGTGGATGTGGGCATTGCGCGGGATGTGGAAGTCATTACGGACACATCGTCCGTAGCGTTCCGATCCAACAGTGGCATGGGGGTTGTACTAGGACTGAGTTCTTCCACACTGCCGGGCGCACTTTCCAGCGTAACCACCGGCATCGACCGTTGAGCACGATCCTCTCCATTCTCGAGGCTGCTTCCGTCCGTTTCGTGCGAGCTTAACCCGCCAAACGATGACTCCTGCTGTGACGTATCGCTCGACGCGTTTTCTTCACCCGACAGGAAGCTGCTCTCCGAAGTGTAACTATCATCGTCGGCAAGTACTGCGGGCAGGGTATTTGCGGCGCGCGCACCAACTGTCGTTCCAGGCGTTGGAGTTCTTCGCTGGGTGCTGCTGGGTAGCACTGCCGTTGGCGGTACTGTCGCCGCTAGTGTTGACGATGCTGGCGAGCCTTCTATCGTCGCGTTCTGCTGCCCGTTAGCGTGCGGTACCGCTTGACAGAGGATGACTAGAATGCCTGGACCGGAAGTGGAGTGGAGAAACAAAAAAAACACATAAATATTTCAACATTTGTATCGGGTATCGCTGAAAAATGGTATTGTCTTCAAGAGAAACCAACCGAAGGGTTCTTAACTTGAGGAGAAAAAAGAAACCGAACCAGGAACGGAGGCCACGTGCGTTTACACAGAGAAACGGGCGTGCTCAATCGAGGGTGTAATTGACCTGGGAGTGGTGCCACATTCACCCGCACCGTATGGTGAGCGACAGGACATGGGGTGCGCGCTGACTCGTTTAATGACGGTCAACGGACAGACGCAGGTAACGCTTTGGGCTCGTCCCGGTTTGGCTATCAATCGTTTGGCGCTGAACGGAAAGGATTCATGCCCTCGTCGGACTCGGACGACTCATAAACTCATCAAGTTCCGATTCAGTTCATTAGGTTTAGGGAGGGACTTTTGAAAGCGCATCGCGCAATATGGTTGTAAAACCTAACGAGTCCGTGCATATCTTTGGATCAGTTTTGGGAACTAGCGCTGATAAGATGAGACGTTTGGTTTGGCCAGTTTGCAAGCCTTGGTGCATAACTAATGCAATGTTTGCCCAGATGGCGGTCTCGTTAGCCCTGCGAGAAAGCGTTACTAATGGCTCAATGTAGTCAAATGAGCGCGAGACGGTTGGCGTCGTTAATCGTTTCAAACATAATCTGCACCCCATACGTTGCTGGTGCAATATTTAAAGCGATAATTGCATGATATGTTTGGCCTAGTTAAATCACGCCGCTGTCTTTTCCAACCGTTTCTCCCGTCGTTGTTAATGGACCTATTTGCTGCTGACCTTGACTTGACGGATTTTGTTTGTTTTGTTTCGTACTGTGCCCTCTCGTGACCAATGCGTGATGAGTTTTATGGCGAGAAATATACATCTGCCGATGTGCCCTTCCGAAGCTCGGCACATGTTAGGGGCGCGCGCTCCCGTTTTCGTTTTCCTCACACGAACACCCAAACATCCCACAAATCGGACCCTCTCGCCGAACTTACCGATAAGACACGCAACGCACGCGCGTTGCCATCGTTTTCCACGCGCCATTATCAGCCTTCGCTCGGGCGGCTTCTTGCCGGACGCTGTACCGACGTTTCACTGAACGACTGCGACACTCCAACG
>KZ071314.1:79486-126857 GCA_002091845.1 Anopheles cracens | reverse complement strand
CTGCAAACCGCCGCCTACTTGATCATAACAAGACGCACAAGTTACACTTAGAAAAGTCGAAAACGAATCATGGCACACATCATCAACGTAGGCCAAGACTTGCCTTCCCGTACAAAAGAAGGTGATCCCAAAATCCCTAGAAGCGCAAAGCCCATCCCATTGAAGGAAGCATTACATCGTGATATTGTCTATACATACTGTGAAGGTTCCTCAATCGAAACGTTTATTTCGTTACTTTAAATACATATTTGCTATCCAGCTACAATCACGCATTACAGAAACGCTCCTGACACCTTCCAAAGACGCCTGCGGCTGCTGGTTGGGATAAGGTTAGGGATAACAATCCGAAGTGTGATAGAATACTTTAATGATTAACACCTCCAACACGCTGCATTGCTCCATTCCCATTATTTAGGTTGATTAAAATTGTATTGGATTACAGGATGCCAGGGCCCGTACCGGAATGGTGTCGTACTTAAATCTTCTTATCCATTAACGCTTCATTCCTCTAGGTGTATCGCTTATGCTCATAGATTTTCTATTGTTATTTAATTTCCATATGAAGTGGAAAGATCTTGGTGGTATGCGGTGGTGGCAAACGTTAATATCCAGTGCTTGTTTTCCTACGCTAATCTAGAACAGTGATGACTCAACGCAAACATAAAGCCACAGCGTGGGTACTATAGAAAGAAAACCATTAAAAAATTATGAAAAGCTTGTTTTTTTTTGCAAAAATATACATAATTAGAAACGATCATTCGACGGACTGCTGGACTCTGCACAGACTTAAGTATAGTGCACAGCTAGAAGATTGGTTATGTTTCGGCGTTCCAGCTGGTTAGCCTTATTTGGTTTTAATCGCGCTATATGCACATAGGCCGTGAGTTCTATGGGTGAATCTAGTTGTCTGAAGCATGGTGATACTATTTCTGGTGGGGTCTGTCTGTGTCTCTCGGTATAACATTATTTGCCATTCGGAATGCCAAAGGCGCCGCCTGGTGCTGGTACAGCTGCACAGCAACACAGCCCTCGAGGTCTGTATCGAACACGCTGTTCCATTACGGTCATCTCGATATTATATGTAGGTATAGCTTCCTTAGGGTTATCGTGATTGCAAGTAAGGTTCGCTCTATTATCCTGACGTTCTGACGAACCTCGTCGGCCCTACACACACACGTGACGGAGAGAAAACGCGCGAGAGAAAACGTAACGTGGCCACCAACCAGCAGCAACTTCCTGTTCCCTTTGCACGTCTCCCTTCGCATCTTATTCCGTCCGTTCTGTCGCGGTTACGAAGCGTGGCAAGCGCACGACACACAACAGAACGAGGAAGGATCGGCGTACTGAGGACCGCTTCCTGGTTTGGGACTACTCTTTACAGAGGAAAATGAAACATCGCTTCGTCGATATCGATCGAGCACCCGAGGATACTACGGTACCACCTTCCTCCTTACGCGTAAATAAATCGCCTCCTATTCGTCCGCCCTCTTCGTACACCCGCTACTACTTCGTACGCTTTCCCTAAACACGTCACCCGTCCCTAGACGCTCGCTTCTAGAACGATCGGAC
Source organism: Anopheles cracens (assembly GCA_002091845.1). NCBI lineage: Eukaryota > Metazoa > Arthropoda > Insecta > Diptera > Culicidae > Anopheles > Anopheles cracens. Next base: position 125,288 of record KZ071314.1, on the reverse strand, counting down.
AGTTTGTATATTAGCGTAAATTAACTCAAAAGCAAAGCGAAAACAACGATAACCCAAACAATAACGGAAGGCATGGATGTGCGTGTGTGGATTTGTTGAACGATAACGTAAAGAAAAGAAAAAAACGCAAAATATTCAACAAAACAACACAAGTATTAACAGGCAAAAAATATCTAACGTAACTCATCACATAACTCTCCAAGAAAAAGAATGTCATTTCACAGAAATCAGGGAAACAAACAAAAAACATCGCAGTACTTAACACACTGATAACGTTTGCATGTTCATGTGGTTATGATGTACAAAGAAGAAGGTGTGGAAGGTGAAACTTGTTACGAACCGTCATTAGTTAACAAACATCAAATGCTTACCACCACCCACTACGTATGGCTACTGTTATCCTACTACTCGTTAAATAAGCTTCGTGAAAGCGCCCTTAAACGGAACCAAAACCTACAACTTTTCTTTCCAGAAAGGACCTCCAATGAGAACGCATCCCGCAAGCAGGCGTGACGGTTTGGTTTGAATCAATAATTGCCTTAAAATTTATTTTCTCTATACAGAATAATCGTCTCCGTTTGTGTGTGTGTGTGTGTGTGTGTGTTCGTGTATGTAGTGTGGAGTGTTGAAAGGATTTCTTCACTAGGTTTGTGAGAATGCGTGTGCAGCAATGTCCAATAATATTCTGTTGTTCGGTTTGCCTTGTTGAAGGGGGTTGTTGGTGTATATATTTGTGTGTGTCTGTGTGTTTTTGAGAGGGTGGATTGTGGATTCTGCAGTGTGTGTGTGTGTGTGTGGGTCTGTCTGTGTCTCTCGGTATAACATTATTTGCCATTCGGAATGCCAAAGGCGCTTTTCTTCTTTTGTTATGGGGTGAGGGGTGGGTGGGTGGTCTGTGGGGTGGCAGGGAAAGGGGGGGAATTAGATACTTTGGTGAACTCCACATCGCCACACATACTTGATGTTTGTTCGTTTAGTTTAAATATATGTTGTTTTTCTCCTTTGGTTTCGCACGACTTGTTTTTTTTTTGTTTATCTGCGCGCATCACGTTTTCGGTTGTATTGTCATATCTCTGTTGCTTTTTTTACATCCTTTTGCGCGCTGCTGCCCTTTCCGCAAACCCTCTCTCACTCTCTCGACGCGAACCGCTTCCTTGTTCGCGCGCGCGCGCTCCCACTCATATCCCTTTCTTCGTTTGTATGTCCGTGTCTGTGTGTTTGTTTTCGTTTGTGTTTGTCGTTGGCATCATCGACGGGCTTAGGGATGTCCGCATGCCCCCGTACTCTCCCCGGGGCGGAAGTCTGCAAAACGTTGCGTTCGAAGCGTCAGCACAACATGTGATGATCCTGTGCTGATCGACACGGGCTCTTCAGGTGCAAAGGTGTTTTGAACCCCCCGATACCTCCTCCAACATTGGGATAGCAAAACCGGGGAGAAGTCCGGGGAGGAAAGGGATAGAGACGATATCCGTTACGAATGGTCGGGTTCGCGGACCGCGTTCGCTTCGGGCGCCGGGCGAATCTGATAACTGCGCCGCGCGTTTGCGCGCCTCGATAAAGAGCAAATATACTGTTTTCTAATAGAGTCAACGCAAATGCATAACATCGAAAAATCTGATTCATCTCTTCAATACTAGCAATTATGGTATGAATACTGTCGGACTTGCTGCTGCTGCGGTAGCGATTACGCTGTGTCAACATCTGTTCTGTGCTGAAAGCAGTTTGAACCCGCGCTATGTTCGTTTGTATTTTCCTGCTCTTCAAACTGAGCGCGTTGCGCGCCTTACGCCTAAGCCATTGCTTGCAGGAGAGGTGATTGCAATAGATAAATATTCAACAACAACAAAAAGGATATGAAATACCACTACTGTACGCCGAATGTATCTGTCGCTCCAGTTCTAGCTGCCCCTCGGTATCGGTACGTTGCTGAATTGTTCAATACGCAAGTCTTGTCGCAAGTTGCAGCTGCACATGGATACACACCAATGACGATGACGATGACGATGGGCGCAACAGAAGCTGCGAGCCTGCGTAAACTGATAGCAACAATTGATATACAGCGTGCCCCGCAGAAGCATAAGTTTGAAATGTATACGTTTTGACATGAAAATGGAAGATCAACTTTAACACGCACGTACACGCACATCTCTTATTGCTAAACAATGTCCGGCCTCCTGCTGCGTTTCTCGATACCAATCCTACCAAACGAACGGCTTGATTAGTACTCTGGTTTCTAAAGCAAGATGGCACAGAACACCCCGGCGTCAACAACAATAACCCAACCAACCAACGACGGTGTGACAAAACAACAAATCGATTCTATAGTATACCGGCGGCGTGCGAAACGTAACTTTTCGGGTTCGGTGGGTCATGAGATAATGGAACCAAAATGCGAACAATCCGTCTCTGTTTTGAAGGATACGCAAGGGGCAATGATCTGATCGTTAAAATCGTGCGAAAATAGTGGCATTTGCATCATGGGCGTCAACTGTTGCGAAGCATACTCATAAGTGGCTCCCGTCTCTCGCGCAATTTGCTGTCAGATGTTCCAGTAACATCAGCACCGACACACGGGTGGCTTCTTGTGTCGTCCTCCAACACGGACCAAACGCGGTCTCACAGGTAAGTACGATGAAGAGATTAAAGAAAGACAATTCACATCTAGACAGAAAGGAACACTTATTGAGTGAATTCTACATGATTGGCGTTAGCGGAGGTGGATGCTTTGCTCCTCGGTGTGGTTGAGATTGAGACCGTTCTCATGTGTGTGTGTGTGTGTGTGTGATACCTCCTCCAACATTGGGATAGCAAAACCGGGGAGAAGTCCGGGGAGGAAAGGGATAGAGACGATATCCGTTACGAATGGTCGGGTTCGCGGACCGCGTTCGCTTCGGGCGCCGGGCGAATCTGATAACTGCGCCGCGCGTTTGCGCGCCTCGATAAAGAGCAAATATACTGTTTTCTAATAGAGTCAACGCAAATGCATAACATCGAAAAATCTGATTCATCTCTTCAATACTAGCAATTATGGTATGAATACTGTCGGACTTGCTGCTGCTGCGGTAGCGATTACGCTGTGTCAACATCTGTTCTGTGCTGAAAGCAGTTTGAACCCGCGCTATGTTCGTTTGTATTTTCCTGCTCTTCAAACTGAGCGCGTTGCGCGCCTTACGCCTAAGCCATTGCTTGCAGGAGAGGTGATTGCAATAGATAAATATTCAACAACAACAAAAAGGATATGAAATACCACTACTGTACGCCGAATGTATCTGTCGCTCCAGCTCTAGCTGCCCCTCGGTATCGGTACGTTGCTGAATTGTTCAATACGCAAGTCTTGTCGCAAGCTGCAGCTGCACATGGATACACACCAATAAGATGACGATGGGCGCAACAGAAGCTGCGAGCCTGCGTAAACTGATAGCAACAATTGATATACAGCGTGCCCCGCAGAAGCAGGGGGGGAATTAGATACTTTGGTGAACTCCACATCGCCACACATACTTGATGTTTGTTCGTTTAGTTTAAATATATGTTGTTTTTCTCCTTTGGTTTCGCACGACTTGTTTTTTTTTTGTTTATCTGCGCGCATCACGTTTTCGGTTGTATTGTCATATCTCTGTTGCTTTTTTTACATCCTTTTGCGCGCTGCTGCCCTTTCCGCAAACCCTCTCTCACTCTCTCGACGCGAACCGCTTCCTTGTTCGCGCGCGCGCGCTCCCACTCATATCCCTTTCTTCGTTTGTATGTCCGTGTCTGTGTGTTTGTTTTCGTTTGTGTTTGTCGTTGGCATCATCGACGGGCTTAGGGATGTCCGTATGCCCCCGTACTCTCCCCGGGGCGGAAGTCTGCAAAACGTTGCGTTCGAAGCGTCAGCACAACATGTGATGATCCTGTGCTGATCGACACGGGCTCTTCAGGTGCAAAGGTGTTTTGAACCCCCCGATACCTCCTCCAACATTGGGATAGCAAAACCGGGGAGAAGTCCGGGGAGGAAAGGGATAGAGACGATATCCGTTACGAATGGTCGGGTTCGCGGACCGCGTTCGCTTCGGGCGCCGGGCGAATCTGATAACTGCGCCGCGCGTTTGCGCGCCTCGATAAAGAGCAAATATACTGTTTTCTAATAGAGTCAACGCAAATGCATAACATCGAAAAATCTGATTCATCTCTTCAATACTAGCAATTATGGTATGAATACTGTCGGACTTGCTGCTGCTGCGGTAGCGATTACGCTGTGTCAACATCTGTTCTGTGCTGAAAGCAGTTTGAACCCGCGCTATGTTCGTTTGTATTTTCCTGCTCTTCAAACTGAGCGCGTTGCGCGCCTTACGCCTAAGCCATTGCTTGCAGGAGAGGTGATTGCAATAGATAAATATTCAACAACAACAAAAAGGATATGAAATACCACTACTGTACGCCGAATGTATCTGTCGCTCCAGTAATGAATTGTCGAAATCAGTAGTTAAAACATGGATTATCAATAGAAAAGAAGACACAGCCATATTTCTTTCAAAACCACTAACGTCAGATTACCAAATTTCGCTAACCGGTTTCAAAACCGTGTTGGAAGATAAGAGAATACGTTTTCAAAGTTTGCAAACATCTTCTTAACAGGTTGTGTGCAAATAACGCACTCTTCCCTCAGCGAGAGTCTCAGAAATACCTGATCAGTAGCGCTGAGCGCTAGAATATAAGTATGAGATAGAATTGTCGAGCTACAACATGACAAACATCCAGCACAAAAGAAGCACAATTCGTTATGCACTATAGAGAGGAGAACTACAGAATAGAGATCGAGTAAAAAATGGAAATCAAATAATCACAGTTATGAATGCAGCTAAATTTTCCATAAGCGCCTAGTACACACACATACACACGCACGCACACAACGACAAGAACGCGATCGTTCCGCGAGGATTGTTGTTGTAAATAAGACTATTTTACTTTCATCGCAGGTTTTACATATGCATGACACAAAAAAGACAAGGTACAGGCAAATCTTCACATTCGCACAACAGCACACATCGGTATCTCAGCAAGGAGAGGTGAGATCGTAAGCAAGGTTCGTGCGGACAGAGCGCTTCAAACCACAGACAAAAACAGTGAGGAGAGATTATGTGTGGAGCAAACAGACACAGCTAGACATGGTGCTTCGTTCACTTTGCACTAATCTATTGAATCAATGTTAGAACTTTCGTTTCCATCGCTTTCTCCAATGACACAGGGATGACAGGGGCATCGTTATTACTACTGATTTGACGAAACTAAACTGTTTATTAACTCATGACAAACAACAGAGCTGCCAGATCTAAACAAAATGTGAAAAAACCCACACAAACAGCCTAAATAACCGAATAATCACCTAATATGTCAAACTCTCCAGGAAACAAGCATTTTTTTAACAAACCAAGTTTGATATGCCTGCCGACATAAGCTATAACTATTTTGATTTGTTGTACAATTCACTCGACATTTGCACGCATAACCACATGAACATTTCCTCGTAATCGTAAATAATGGGGGGAGGTTCGTACGGATGCGAACCAACTCCTCCTCGCGATTTGCTGGTGTATAATTAGCTTAACGTGGGTTTATTTAGTATTTCTTTTGTCCTCTCTTAATTGTAACTTATTCTGTGTGTGTATTTTGTTTGTTGCCTTGTTGGGTTGTGGTGCGTGTCTGTGGTGTGTGTGGCTTGCTGCTCTCCCGCGGCCAACAAAATATCGCTATGATGCTGCGTGTTCTTTGTTTCATTGTGGTTTAATTTCAATATATCACCACCCTCGTCGTTTACCGATATACATTGGAGTGGTGTGTATAATTTGTTATATTATATTAACATCTTATTCGCACGCGTGTTTTCATTAGTCCTTTTGTTGCATATGTTTTCTTGTTATTATTTATTTTTAAATAGTTTCGCATTGAAGTCAAATCGCCCGCGTTTTACTTCGGGGGCTCTTTTAGGCGCGAGAACATATATACTGTAAGTTTTACTCTGTTTGTTGGAGGATGAGAAGAAGTTCAGTATTATGTATGCTTATCTTGCTTCGCTCTTGCGTTCACCCATTGCACGATCTCTTTCACCTTCGCTCGTTAGTCTTGGTATCATACAACGTAGCTCTTTTATACGTGTGTAAATGGATGCTTTTCGTACCTCGCTTTCACTCCATCATTTACAGTAAGAATAAGTGCGAATACGGTTAGAATTCATTTCTATCATCGTACTACACACTGCTTTAGGCTGTTTGGTGGTCCAGGGTAGTTTACGTGTGGCAGCGTAAAGACGGTTAGTAAAGAAGACAAACAAACAGTACAAAAACGGGAAAGCGAGAAGAAAAAGAAAGGTATGTTAGTATATTCGTAGTTACGGTTTTATTTAAATGTGGTGCAGAAGCAACCAACACAGTTCAGGAAATATAGAAGTTTGTGGAGGAATGGGAAAGCGAACACACACTTGTATAAAATCAGAGCAATGAACAAAAAAAAAATAAAATAAAAATGTAAATTAAGTTAAAAATAAAATAAAACCTACTTAAACATAACCTAAGGCAAGGAAAGAAAGAAAAAAAAACACGATACCATAAACGTATACCATTCAAATTAAATTGAAACCAGCGAGGGAAGGTTACGGGGTTTACTCCCGTTCTGGCTGAACCATTACCTCGACTAATGCTCAACACGGTGCAAAACCAACCTACCGGTGGTTGTGCGGCTGTTCGACTGTTTATCTGCAAAAAGGTTAAAAGATATAGGTACTCTTTACATGATCGCCGTAAAAGGGCTATTTTCGGTACAGCGTCTATTGTTCTACAAGCCATTCTCTATCTATTATTTGACAGTGCGAGTGTTTCACCATTTACCGCCGTAGCGTACGAGCATCGTCCAATTCATGCAACCGAACTGATAAGCACCGTAAAATCAATTAACTGAAGCAGAAGTAACGCAGTGTCTCTGTAGTTTTCTCTCTGTAGTGCGATTGTGTCTTTAATATGCTTAAAACATTCTATGAGACGTTCAGAACCAAAAAACGCAACTTTGTGAAACGTCATATCATACCATATATACCCTTCTACCAGGAATGTGGCATATCATCTTCGGGTGTGACGAAAGAGTTAGATATTTTTTGCGGCATTCGTATTGCGGCTTCTCGTTCAAAACCTTGGCACCATTCTACCAAACTGCGCCTCATTCCTTACCACTTTTCTCGTTCTCGAGTCCGATCGATTCGTTCGAAGATGAAGATGTGAAACAAGTTAATACTGAGCCAACCCAAACGAAGTCGGTCCTCATTGCACCGCGCTTAGATGTAGCCGGTGGTGAACGGACGGTATCGTGGGATACACTGAATCACACATCACACTTAAAGGACAGGAACATGAGAATAGAACACGGAGCCACGGAGAGAGCGACAGATACGGAAAATGTGGAAAATGATGCAAGAGATAGAGAGGAGAATCGAGAAAAATAAACACTATCGCCTACCGTCAGCGGAAAAGAACAGTGTCTGACACAGATGGTGCTTGTGAATATCAGGTGGCGGTGTGGATTTTTTTATCATTGTTTCGAATCGAAAGAATCGCAGAAAATTAAGGGAACCGGATGTTACAGCAATTCCGTAACACCGGCCCATTTTTCAGACGATCATCTGAAATGGGCAGAAAGTGGAATATGGGAAAAGAAACGTTACACATTATCTCACACACGCGGACCAGCCTCGTTGGGAGTTGTTTCTCAGTACCATCACGGGTTGGAAAAATAAATTCGTTCAGTAACTTAAGCAATACATCGCACGGGGGTCGCCGATACATGCGAGTACAAACGATACGTTCGCGGTACGCTAAAAGGGTATGCTAGTAATCGAAAAACCAACCTACCGGTGGTTGTGCGGCTGTTCGACTGTTTATCTGCAAAAAGGTTAAAAGATATAGGTACTCTTTACATGATCGCCGTAAAAGGGCTATTTTCGGTACAGCGTCTATTGTTCTACAAGCCATTCTCTATCTATTATTTGTCAGTGCGAGTGTTTCACCATTTACCGCCGTAGCGTACGAGCATCGTCCAATTCATGCAACCGAACTGATAAGCACCGTAAAATCAATTAACTGAAGCAGAAGTAACGCAGTGTCTCTGTAGTTTTCTCTCTGTAGTGCGATTGTGTCTTTAATATGCTTAAAACATTCTATGAGACGTTCAGAACCAAAAAATGTTCAGTACAAAGCAAAGAAACATATGCAATAATGCAACATTACTTTATACCGTAAGGATGATATAAAACACTAAACTAGCTATTGAATGAACCTTCAACAAAGATTTGAGAACAATTAAAATGATAAACCTAGGGTAGTCACGTTCATGATTTTTTGAATACATTAGTAAATATCATTTGAATTGATTAACCTAACACTTTCTATGTTTACGTTATTGCTAGAAAATGCTAAAATCTATCAAACATTAGATTGTACATCTCGGGACAAGAGTCTTTACTTATGCGTATAATAATAGTATTCCATTCAACGATGTTGTAGGCTTGCTTAGTAAAACATCATATTATTTATTACCCTTCCATCTGCGTTGAAAACAATTGCACACCAACAGTGGTTTAAAATGCTGCACGGGCAGCAAAAAGATATCCAGTATCTAATTTCCATAAATTCCATTAGCAGTCTGCAACGGTGGTCAATATTGTGAAAATAATAGCCAACGTCTATGGTGTTCCCATTAGGAAGGTATGCAAGGATATGTTAATTAAACTGTTCACTCAACATCGAGCGCCTTTTTTCGTCCCTTCCCGTCCACTGCAGACCACACAACCGTAGCGTCTATTGTGTTGACGGCATGGTTAATGATCGGTTAAGGAAGGAATAATTAAAGAAAACAACGGAACAGTGGAGAGATTTCAAGTGCCGCCGGTTTATGAGCGCCAAGGTTGGCGTGAATACAGCGAGCAGTATTAGCAAAAACAAAAACGTACAAGATGACGTCTGCAGTAGATGAGATCCTCCTGTACGCTTCCTTCCCGTACAGCGGGTTCAAGTTTCCTGCGAGCTAAAAATGGCGACAGCAGCGCGTGGAGTGTATCACGGAACGTGGCACCGCACGCAGGCAGGAAGATGGTAAGCGTTTCTACCGTGGCTTTTCCGCTAATGACGCTCGGAACAGTTATGGAACCAGGTGAAATGAAACCCCCTTTAGCGTAGGCGCCATCGTCACGCACAAACACGCGCAACCAACACGGCCAGGATAAATACCGACCACCGTGGCGACGAGACCAAGCGAAAACCAAGCACGAAATTAAAACACGACAAAAAAATAAAAAAAACGGTAAAAATGCAAAATTAGAAGAAATTTAAATTATTAAAAGTAGAATTAGCTAACATTAGTTGGAAAATAGTTAGTTGCTGATCAACGATCATGATATGGGAAAGAAACGAATACAAAACCGAAACGATACAACTCAGCGCGCCGCTGAACTTGTAGAAGGTGTGTCAGTGGTCAAATACGAGTGTAAAGTAGAATAGTAAGTGTGGGGACAAAAGAGCAAGAGTGTGTTTGTTAGTGTACCAATACAAATATCATACAGCAAATACGCAAATGTTCTTTTTCACGGATAAAGATCGTATTCAAAATCGGAATTAATTCAAGCTAAACTAGATTGAAAATAACGAACTTCGGCAATATTAATTGGAAGAGAATTTATACTTACAGCCGACAAGCTGAGAATTTCCTCCTTGATCTTCGCCTCGTTAGCATGGCCCGTCCACGGACAGGCACCGGCAGCTCCACCGCCCTGTTGATTTTTAATGAATGCCTCCTGCTCCTTGCTGAATTCACCAAGAATACTCTGTACAGGGGAATCGGTAATGGAAACGAACAAACAAACATAGACCATAAGTACTAGAATGAGTGTTGTTAGTCACCAGCACCAGCACTTACGTTATCTTTTAGATGTTTGATCTTATCACCGGCTTTGTTGAACGAAGAGTACAGGAACGATCCAATAGATTTAGCACCAGCAGTGACTTTGTGTGTAACTAAACAAAGTGGAAAGATTAACATAGGTTATCAATTGCCGATTACAATTAATCACATAGATGATGAGTGACCCTTGTTGTCACCCGCTGAGTAAATGTAATTATACAGCTGTTGTTTAGCTATCGTCTAGCGGATTGTACACTTTGCGGTAATATTTAACACAACAGCCAAACAGAATGCAATCCGTCTTATAGATTTTTTTGCCTTTCCACAACTGTATAACTTGGATGCTCATCTATTACTCTATGTCCGTTCTATTACCTTGCCCAATTTGTCCAGCATTTTCCTCAGTTGGTGTTCCAGGGCCGGTAGCGGGGCGTGAGTCAGCTCCTCCCGTGGCACTGTATGTTTAAAAATTAAACGAAACAAAACAAACACAGAACCATTTAGCACGACTGACAATGACCGGACAGAAGCACGCCAAATATAGACTAAAAACAGCGTAAAATACGTATAGAAGCAAAAAAATGCTTTCTTTACGACAAAAATAAGTTTGAAAACAGAACGAAAAACTGCAAAAATATAGATAATACATTCAAAGAGCTTTAACGTTAACATTCGATAACAGAAAAAAAACAACACGCAAAAAATTAACGCAGCATTGCTTCGAAAAGAGAAGGTGTAGGGTGTGTACTGGTGTTGCATTTTGGAGCTTGTTAAAAAGACGTGTAAAAGAGAAAGAAGTGGCAAAAGACATGGTAAGAATTGGATAAGAGAGAAGAAAGTTATTGAAGAAAAGGAAAAAAAAGCAACCGGGTAAGACGAATCGTAGTCAAAGTCGAACTCAACACCAGCCGGCGGTGCTCGGACGAAATTTCGGCGATCCTGCGAGGACAAGAGATCAAATTAATGCATCGCCGTACACCGACGCCGTCGACCGAATAGGGTGCGTATACTTACAGCCGACAAGCTGAGAATTTCCTCCTTGATCTTCGCCTCGTTAGCATGGCCCGTCCACGGACAGGCACCGGCAACTGTTTATCTGCAAAAAGGTTAAAAGATATAGGTACTCTTTACATGATCGCCGTAAAAGGGCTATTTTCGGTACAGCGTCTATTGTTCTACAAGCCATTCTCTATCTATTATTTGACAGTGCGAGTGTTTCACCATTTACCGCCGTAGCGTACGAGCATCGTCCAATTCATGCAACCGAACTGATAAGCACCGTAAAATCAATTAACTGAAGCAGAAGTAACGCAGTGTCTCTGTAGTTTTCTCTCTGTAGTGCGATTGTGTCTTTAATATGCTTAAAACATTCTATGAGACGTTCAGAACCAAAAAAACGCAGCTTCGTGAAACGTCATATCATACCATATATACCCTTCTACCAGGAATGTGGCATATCATCTTCGGGTGTGACGAAAGAGTTAGATATTTTTTGCGGCATTCGTATTGCGGCTTCTCGTTCAAAACCTTGGCACCATTCTACCAAACTGCGCCTCATTCCTTACCACTTTTCTCGTTCTCGAGTCCGATCGATTCGTTAGCCTGCTGGGCAAGACTATCGATTCCAAGCTTTTTCATACCGGCTTTCACCTCCTCCAGGTCTTGCTCGTTTGTCTGAAAACTGTCCGAAACGAACTCGCTGTGTTGGCTCTTACTGGTACCGCTCGCGCTGCTTACGGTGGCGGTGGTGGTGCTGGGTTGCAAATTACTGCCGGTGTTGTTGCGACCACCATTCGGTTCGGTCGCGTGTGTTTTCTCGGGACTGATCGGAGACGGCGAAGCTAACTCATCCGGGCTCGTGGCCGGTGAGCTCGCGCTAGCAACGGATGGGGTTTGTTCGGAATCTTTTTGGGTATTGTTGGTGGTAAAATAAAAATGTAAATTAAGTTAAAAATAAAATAAAACCTACTTAAACATAACCTAAGGCAAGGAAAGAAAGAAAAAAAACACGATACCATAAACGTATACCATTCAAATTAACTTGAAACCAGCGAGGGAAGGTTACGGGGTTTACTCCCGTTCTGGCTGAACCATTACCTCGACTAATGCTCAACACGGTGCAGGGGGAATTTTACTGTCGAATAGGACAGTTATCGCGAGGTTAAGCATGTCACTATTCTATGATCTAGCAGATTTCTATATCTATAACGGGACGAATATCATACCACGTGGAGCTACACGAGTTCAGAAACGACTACATTGTTTGCGGATCAACGGTAGGTAAAAATGAAGGAAATTAACGTGAACGTGATTCGGAAACAAGAGAAAAAGAAACATGCAGAAGGGGTTCGGTACATGAGTGCCCGTTTTGCAGCGGCGCAGAATAGGCATCACAAAGAAAAACAAAAAGAAAACGGATCAGGGAGATTCATTTGCACGGGACGCATTAAGAGACACACGGGAATGGTAAGCAAGTTAGGATGGAATTAGTCTACATTACCCTCTGTATCTTCACTGATGCCCCGTTTGACGAACTCATTGTTATCGCCCAATGTGCCCAAATCGGCCGCTTGGCAAATCAGGGACACACGGTAGAAGTAGTTGCGCCAGAAGTTCTCTTCCGTGATGCTGGAAATGAGTAAAATAAAATGTTGTTCCATTATGGTAATGTTTAACAGAATTGATTGGTAAATAAAGTGTTCTTTGTCGTGCTGTTTGCATACTTTTAGGCTGATGAATCTTAATTACGCCAAAAACTATGCAATTTGCTCGACACAAACGTTTGCTCCGCTCATTATTTACAATCCCATCGCAAAGCCTCAACCACTCACATTTTGGGAACCAATTCGAATCGCATCTTTTCCAGCTCCTTATCATCGTTCATGATGGCCAGTGCAACCGGGTAAGACGAATCGTAGTCAAAGTCGAACTCAACACCAGCCGGCGGTGCTCGGACGAAATTTCGGCGATCCTGCGTAAAAAAATAAACATATAAACGAAACCGCATCTCACGTTACAAAAAGCAAAAGCACAATCCAATTGCGACGGCGTAACACAAATACACCGCAAAGAAGTAGATAATTAGAGACAGTCTCCACAGTCTGCCAAATGGTTCGTATTTCGGGCGGTAGGTTGCAATGGGAAAGACAAATAAAACGAACTAAACAAACACCACGCAAAGGAGCAGCATGTTGATTAACACACAACGGAAGAGACGCAGCAGAACGGGGAAAAAATGGTTGACAAAACATTGGAGTGAAAATTTGAAAGCCATCGAGATTCGGAACGCAAAAATAGAAGGCGAGCTTTAAAGTGCAGTAAAGAAGCCACGATTAACACTACCTTTCCTGTGGTCTGCTGGTGTACGGTAAGACAACAAGAGAGAGTTTGTGTGTGTATGTGTGTGTAGAATGCGCGGATAGTAGTGAGGAAAGAAAGAAAAGTGTATGAAATTTATCAGAGATTGGAAACCCTATATGTAATCGGTGCGATAAATCGAAAGTTAAACGAACAATATATACCCGGGAAGATTTTTAGCGCGATAAATTTATAATAGCTTGAATGTTGGCTGATTGATACACTACACTGCTAACGCAGGGTGTACGGGCGCTATTCGTAACCGCAAACGATGCAGCAAAATGATCGATGGTAAAGAGATTATAACAACACAGCCTTCAACGTCCCAATGTCCCTTAAACGGATGTCCCAAGAGGGTGCTTAGCTGCAGTTGGGTGAAGCAATCACGGTCCTTTCAAATATTGGACAGCGAGTTTGTTGTTTTTTATGTCTAAGTTGTTGTTTCTGTCCTTTGGGTACAACTCATAAGTCGAAATGGAATGAATTATTTACGAAAAAATGGTTCGTAACACTCTAGTTTGGGAAATGATGTCCAACCCCTTCAAAGTCATTCATTTATGGTGGCTTTCTTTGGAGTTTCCTGCGAGCTAAAAATGGCGACAGCAGCGCGTGGAGTGTATCACGGAACGTGGCACCGCACGCAGGCAGGAAGATGGTAAGCGTTTCTACCGTGGCTTTTCCGCTAATGACGCTCGGAACAGTTATGGAACCAGGTGAAATGAAACCCCCTTTAGCGTAGGCGCCATCGTCACGCACAAACACGCGCAACCAACACGGCCAGGATAAATACCGACCACCGTGGCGACGAGACCAAGCGAAAACCAAGCACGAAATTAAAACACGACAAAAAAATAAACATATAAACGAAACCGCATCTCACGTTACAAAAAGCAAAAGCACAATCCAATTGCGACGGCGTAACACAAATACACCGCAAAGAATTAAAAAATCACACCCCATGTCCTGCCGCTGCCGCGTAGTTGTCCCATTCCGATGATGGATGGCACCGCTACCCCGGAGCAGCGGTGGAAGAACTCGAGAGTGTGGCACGTGTACAAGTGTGACTGTGCCGCTCGGACGCTCGGACGGTGTTGCATTACGGGCTCGGGGTCTCGGCATGGATATTAATGTGGCGGTGAGGTGAAGTTATACTTCTTTCATCTTGCGCGCGAATAGCTCGGGGCGAATGGTTCAGGGTTACCGGTTCAGGATATCATCAGCTGGTGCTGGTGGCTGTTGTTGTTTCATGTGACTGTTGTTGTTGTTACTGTTGTAGTTGATGTTGTTGTTGGTTTGCTGTAGACTGTATTTGAAGCGGCGGGTGAGCGGGTGGCTGCTGTGCTCCACCCTCACACCACCGGTCCGCTTGCTTGCTTGCTGCGTGGTGAGTTATGAATGGGTTATGATGTGTTGAATACAACTTGAGAAACGAACCAATGAAACCAAGGATACAGATTGCGATTCACAATACGTAACAAAAGATGAAGAAAAAAAGAGCAAACAATACGTGTATAACAATAACGAATGTGGAGAAACTAATAAAGAACTAATAAAAACGAATGTCCCCGGCAACAGCGGGAGCGTGATCCGTGAATGGCTGGGGCTGCTCCATCTGGGCTCGGAGCGTAGCTTTTCCGCATTCGTCACACAACAAACCACCCCACACACACACAGTGCGGAAAGTGCCAAAGTGGAGCAGACGAATGACGCGTGCCAGGCGGACCGGTGCTCGGTGGACACACGCTGCTCGTCTACTCCCCTCCATCTCTACCTCTCTCCCTCTCGGTCTCTGTCTCTCTCTCTCTTCATGGAACCAGGTGAAATGAAACCCCCTTTAGCGTAGGCGCCATCGTCACGCACAAACACGCGCAACCAACACGGCCAGGATAAATACCGACCACCGTGGCGACGAGACCAAGCGAAAACCAAGCACGAAATTAAAACACGACAAAAAAATAAACATATAAACGAAACCGCATCTCACGTTACAAAAAGCAAAAGCACAATCCAATTGCGACGGCGTAACACAAATACACCGCAAAGAAGTAGATAATTAGAGACAGTCTCCACAGTCTGCCAAATGGTTCGTATTTCGGGCGGTAGGTTGCAATGGGAAAGACAAATAAAACGAACTAAACAAACACCACGCAAAGGAGCAGCATGTTGATTAACACACAACGGAAGAGACGCAGCAGAACGGGGAAAAAATGGTTGACAAAACATTGGAGTGAAAATTTGAAAGCCATCGA
Source organism: Anopheles cracens (assembly GCA_002091845.1). Lineage (NCBI taxonomy): Eukaryota > Metazoa > Arthropoda > Insecta > Diptera > Culicidae > Anopheles > Anopheles cracens. Next base: position 109,764 of record KZ071314.1, on the reverse strand, counting down.
GATTCGGAACGCAAAAATAGAAGGCGAGCTTTAAAGTGCAGTAAAGAAGCCACGATTAACACTACCTTTCCTGTGGTCTGCTGGTGTACGGTAAGACAACAAGAGAGAGTTTGTGTGTGTATGTGTGTGTAGAATGCGCGGATAGTAGTGAGGAAAGAAAGAAAAGTGTATGAAATTTATCAGAGATTGGAAACCCTATATGTAATCGGTGCGATAAATCGAAAGTTAAACGAACAATATATACCCGGGAAGATTTTTAGCGCGATAAATTTATAATAGCTTGAATGTTGGCTGATTGATACACTACACTGCTAACGCAGGGTGTACGGGCGCTATTCGTAACCGCAAACGATGCAGCAAAATGATCGATGGTAAAGAGATTATAACAACACAGCCTTCAACGTCCCAATGCCCCTTAAACGGATGTCCCAAGAGGGTGCTTAGCTGCAGTTGGGTGAAGCAATCACGGTCCTTTCAAATATTGGACAGCGAGTTTGTTGTTTTTTATGTCTAAGTTGTTGTTTCTGTCCTTTGGGTACAACTCATAAGTCGAAATGGAATGAATTATTTACGAAAAAATGGTTCGTAACACTCTAGTTTGGGAAATGATGTCCAACCCCTTCAAAGTCATTCATTTATGGTGGCTTTCTTTGGGCAGAACCTTCCGGTTGTGAACATCAAAGAAAATGAAGTTCATCAATAAGTGAGTTCAGAAGATGTTTAGCATGTTCTCGAGTTGTATTGCATATTCAGCAAGGCAAAAACAACATTTCATCATTTTCATCATTTCATGATCATATGCAAAGAACCTAAATTCTAAATAATCCTAGAAAACATTCAGCAACTCAGAATCACTGATCAATCTATAATCTAGACGAAAAAGAATGTTTCAAAACCCACAACAGAGACTTCGGATGCTGGCAGGGATAGTAATTTTAACTTGTTTATCACAACAATTGTGCAGCGCTCCCATTAGCAGAGATTCTAAAGGTAACGCAAATATAGTCAATATAAAAGTAAGAAGGTCGTCCTTTCTGGCGCATTCTTTTCAACTTATCGTCCCGAAAAAAACACTCCCAACAACACAAGCGCCAAGCGCTGTCGGTCACCACCTGGATACGTCATGCTGGAAAGGGATACGTATATATGCCGGTTCTGTGCACGGATTTAATCCTTTACCGCAAGCAGGTGTAGGGCGCGACGCGGACGGATGCGATCAAGGTTAACACGATGAGTTTCCATTTATGTCGCTCGTTTTTTTTCTCTTTGTGCGAAAAATGTCGACCGAGCGAAGAAAATGAACATTTCACTCAATAGCAGGTATGGCATAGGGAGGGGGGAGGGGGGGGGGGGTGCCGATCCTAACCATAATGGAAAAATCGTCACAATCCATCAATCGGGGCCAGCAGGCAGGGAAGTGTGTGCTCAAGGTCGATCCTATTCAATCCTTGACATTTTTCGAGTGTCCCTCCTTCACAACAGCGCACCGTTCGGAGCACCGTTGGTGTGTAACGCACCCTCCACCACCACCAGCGAACGGTTTCAAAAAGGGCGCCGATGAAAGTAATCCCGATTCCATTCCGAAATTCGATAAACGATTTTGGCGGATCCTTTCGTTCGCAATCATATCCTTTTTCGGTGTTGTATTGGCGTACCGAGAAGGAAAGCCACTACTTAAGCACCGCTAAGAAACAGTGACGCACACTTACAAGAAAATACGCTTTTCCGTTTCGTGCCCAACAACAAGTGACCAGATGAAACCCCCACCCTAACACCTACGCATAATTTATGCTAACGACGTTGAGAGCTTCCTAACTCCCATTGAGGCTCTCGACAGTATTCGATTCGGGTACAGTAATCCACTCGAGTGATACATTTCAAAGCATCAATGCATCGTGTGTCATTTGAAAATACTACTGTTTCGAGCAGTTTCTACTCCCTAATATAATTATCCGTAAGACCGATTCAACAATCGTACAATATCGATCAAACTTAACGTAACCATGTGACTTCGCGTTAGCAAATCTGATCTTTTTCAATACACTACAAACATTAGCACAATATCTTCATTCTAAAAAATGATCCTTAATGGGTAACATCGACGCGTTGCCTGTTTCTTTTTGCCACCTTAAAACATGTTTATCAAATTACGAACCAACTGCAAATGGTACAGGTATTAGGGTCCTTTCCGGAGGCCAGCCACTCCGAATTGCAAAACGTGTCCAAACCTATTGCCAGGATTTAGAACTAAAGTTAATGCTTTACGAGCAATAATTGTGGGTTGTCCTCTGGTTCTGCCTCGAGAGGGGATAAATCAAAAGCTTGCCCCACTGCCAGCCGAGCTGCATGGCTTAAAAAATCACACCCCATGTCCTGCCGCTGCCGCGTTGTCGTCCTTTCTGGCGCATTCTTTTCAACTTATCGTCCCGAAAAAAACACTCCCAACAACACAAGCGCCAAGCGCTGTCGGGCACCACCTGAATACGTCATGCTGGAAAGGGATACGTATATATGCCGGATTTAATCCTTTACCGCAAGCAGGTGTAGGGCGCGCCGCGGACGGATGCGATCAAGGTTAACACGATGAGTTTCCATTTATGTCGCTCGTTTTTTTTCACTCTGTGCGAAAAATGTCGACCGAGCGAAGAAAATGAACATTTCACTCAATAGCAGGTATGGCATAGGGGAGGGGGGGGGGGGGCCGATCCTAACCATAATGGAAAAATCGTCACAATCCATCAATCGGGGCCAGCAGGCAGTTCCACTCGGGAAGTGTGTGCTCAAGGTCGATCCTATCCAATCCTTGACATTTTTCGAGTGTCCCTCCTTCACAACAGCGCACCGTTCGGAGCACCGTTGGTGTGTAACGCACCCTCCACCACCACCACCAGCGAACGGTTTCAAAAAGGGCGCCGATGAAAGTAATCCCGATTCCATTCCGAAATTCGATAAACGATTTTGGCGGATCCTTTCGTTCGCAATCATATCCTTTTTCGGTGTTGTATTGGCGTACCAAGAAGGAAAGCCACTACTTAAGCACCGCTAAGAAACAGTGACGCACACTTACAAGAAAATACGCTTTTCCGTTTCGTGCCCAACAACAAGTGACCAGATGAAACCCCCACCCTAACACCTACGCATAATTTATGCTAACGACGTTGAGAGCTTCCTAACTCCCATTGAGGCTCTCGACAGTATTCGATTCGGGTACAGTAATCCACTCGAGTGATACATTTCAAAGCATCAATGCATCGTGTGTCATTTGAAAATACTACTGTTTCGAGCAGTTTCTACTCCCTAATATAATTATCCGTAAGACCGATTCAACAATCGTACAATATCGATCAAACTTAACGTAACCATGTGACTTCGCGTTAGCAAATCTGATCTTTTTCAATACATTACAAACATTAGCACAATATCTTCACTCTAAAAAATGATCCTTAATTGGTAACATCGACGCGTTGCCTGTTTCTTTTTGGCACCTTAAAACATGTTTATCAATTTACGAACCAACTGCAAATGGTACAGGTATTAGGGTCCTTTCCGGAGGCCAGCCACTCCGAATTGCGAAACGTGTCCAAACCTATTGCCAGGATTTAGAACTAAAGTTAATGCTTTACGAGCAATAATTGTGGGTTGTCTTCTGGTTCTGCCTCGAGAGAGGATAAATCAAAAGCTTGCCCCACTGCCAGCCGAGCTGCATGGCTTAAAAAATCACACCCCATGTCCTGCCGCTGCCGCGTAGTTGTCCCATTCCGATGATGGATGGCACCGCTACCCCGGAGCAGCGGTGGAAGAACTCGAGAGTGTGGCACGTGTACAAGTGTGACTGTGCCGCTCGGACGCTCGGACGGTGTTGCATTACGGGCTCGGGGTCTCGGCATGGATATTAATGTTGCGGTGAGGTGAAGTTATACTTCTTTCATCTTGCGCGCGAATAGCTCGGGGCGAATGGTTCAGGGTTACCGGTTCAGGATATCATCAGCTGGTGCTGGTGGCTGTTGTTGTTTCATGTGACTGTTGTTGTTGTTACTGTTGTAGTTGATGTTGTTGTTGGTTTGCTGTTGACTGTAGTTGAAGCGGCGGGTGGGCGGGTGGCTGCTGTGCTCCACCCTCACACCACCGGTCCGCTTGCTAGCTTGCTGCGTGGTGAGTTATGAATGGGTTATGATGTGTTGAATACAACTTGAGAAACGAACCAATGAAACCAAGGATACAGATTGCGATTCACAATACGTAACAAAAGATGAAGAAAAAAAGAGCAAACAATACGTGTATAACAATAACGAATGTGGAGAAACTAATAAAGAACTAATAAAAACGAATGTCCCCGGGAACAGCGGGAGCGTGATCCGTGAATGGCTGGGGCTGCTCCATCTGGGCTCGGAGCGTAGCTTTTCCGCATTCGTCACACAACAAACCACCCCACACACACACAGTGCGGAAAGTGCCAAAGTGGAGCAGACGAATGACGCGTGCCAGGCGGACCGGTGCTCGGTGGACACACGCTGCTCGTCTACTCCGCTCCATCTCTACCTCTCTCCCTCTCGGTCTCTGTTTCTCTCTCTCTCTTCTCTCTTCCTTTCGCGCTACGTGGGTCGGTGGGGATGATGTTTTATGCGAGTGCGTTAATTTTGAAAATAATAAATCAATGAACAAGAAGTAATGGATTATTGTACACACTAAACAAATATTACTTAAAACTAGAGTTCAAATGGGCCATACACAAATGAAGAAATTTTCATGAGATATATATATTCAACGAGAAAAGTATATATATAATTTTTTTTTGCTTTCTCTGTAGTAGCTGGTGATCAGTGGTTGAGGTTTTGTATTGGTATATATTAACATTAGCATCTTTTGTTTTTTGTTTTTGCTTTGTTCGCGGTCTTGTTCTGGTCTAAAACAAATCTCTGTTCTCTACTGTTGTTGGATTGCGCAACAATGAGCTACGGAGCAGAGAAACTACGGTGTGAGCTGAGTACACATCATGAGAGGCGCGGAGCTACGAGTTGAGAGCTACTGGCAAAAAAGGGAGTGCAGATCGAGAGAATAAGTAATACGAGTTGTTGGATGTTGGTCGATTCGAGGCTAATGAATGAGGCTAAAGCTGAGGCGTACTAATGGTGTGTTTACAGACTTTTTATTTCTGCTGTTTCGTTTTTTTTTTTCATTGTTGTTGCGAAACTATCACACGCAGATAGGTGGAGCAAATGCAAACGAACACAAAATCGCGATCGGCATTTTATGGCAAAAAAAATCCCGGCAGGGAACAAACGGTCAACTGACGACCATCATCTGCCCTGTGCAGACCCTCGCCTGCCCACGGTGCCGCTGTCGATTAGACAACAACAGTAGCGCTGCCTGGTGCGGAGACCCGGTGCGGTGTGGCTGCGATCCGTTGTGAAACCTGTGCACCCTGTGCTTCCCTAGGACGCGGACACACGGGGAAAACGGCACTCCAAACGAATGCCACCCACCGGAAACACACGGTGAGTCGGCCGGAAACGCAAAACCACCACCCGCTGGTGTCAACAACGGGGAGCAGGGGACAGGGTGCGCTACGTGATAAACTGGTTACCCCCACTGGGGATGGCAACGTTTTCAAGATCCGTTGTCAACAGATTGTACAGATAATTGGGTTCTGTTTTTTTCTTCCCCCCTGTCTATCTCTCTCACTCTACCTCTACTTCGATTACTGAAACCTGCCTGCCTGCACTATCCGGACGGGGTGTTTCTTTTTCCTAGCTGCCACGTTAGTCAGAACCGCATGTTAACTTGTTAGAGTTGATCGTAAAAAGATTCGTCGAGGTATCTCACCACTGAGCGGATGGTGCTCGGGGGCCGGCGGGCCGGCGGAAAGCCTGACAGACGAACTAGAAATCATGCTGGATGATTTCATTAACGTTTTATTATACACCACCGTCCGGTCTGGATGGCCGGACCGTTTCCGGTCGTTCGGTTCGGAGTTGCTCAAGCTGCCCCGGGTGGGCAAGCTTTACGTCTCAGCGGTTAATTTCCTATGATTTCCGGATGTATCTCGGATGCTCGCACATTGGAATTGAATCAAGTTATCGACTGCGCCCGGGGTTGACCGGTATGTTGAAGCGCGAGCTGCCCCACGACGGCTTATGGGTTGAAGTCTAATTTTAGTATATTCAGATGAAGTTGTTTTAATAGAATTGAGGTTTCCTTTCCAACGTACCCATCTCGCTGCTTGATAGTAAAGCAGCTGTTTTTTTAACATGTTTTAACATAAGACAACACAATTCTAAGAGAACAAATACGAACAACAATGAAAAAGAACATAAACAGAGAAGAAATTCAAACTAATCGCTTTCGATTGCACAGAGTACTTCCTACGTCAGAAGATTTTTCAAAGTGGTAACAACAACAGGAAAAATACAATAAAGTAAGGGAAAGAAACTGTCTAAAACTAAAGCATAGATGTTTCGACAAATACACAAAGAAATCTACGTGCAACAATAAACTCTAGCGAAACGATCTACAGGAACAAACGGAACCAAACGGAGCATTTCATTTATCGGTGTGAGAACTGAAAACGAAACTCCACGCTGGTTCGGTTAAGTACGGAACATAGAAGTATCGAACGACTTAAATCCTAGGTTTAAGGTCAGGAAGGGTGTACGGGGGGACATTTAACAGTTAGCGTTAGCTTAATGGTTTTAGCCACCGTTTTAGCTTGCGCCCGTTTCAATACTACTACGCATGAAGCCAGTGTTTACACGTAATTCCAGAGTATTGCATTCCTACTGCAAAGACATTCCTAGTACCAGGGAGGGATGGGGGGGCCGCGATGGAGGGACGATACAGAGCGTAGCAAAGAGCATGCTTAAACACGGCCCGTCAAAGAGGAAGGAGGCTCAGAGTGTGTTTTTTTTTCTTCTGTACGCTCAGAGTGTTCAGTGTCACTAAAACATCACGGTACACGAGAAACACCACCAGTGCTCTAGATCCTAGGATTCGAACATAACCACCACGATCCATCCACTATTGCGCGCGTACGCTCTCTTGCTACTGTTTTTCGCTTTCGTCTGTGACACTATCCAACACTCGTTCGCTTTTCTCTCGCCCCGCTCGCTTTAACCGTACTTAAACTGTGGGATTCAAATTTCAATCAATTATGCGGATTTAATCCTTTACCGCAAGCAGGTGTAGGGCGCGCCGCGGACGGATGCGATCAAGGTTAACACGATGAGTTTCCATTTATGTCGCTCGTTTTTTTTCTCTTTGTGCGAAAAATGTCGACCGAGCGAAGAAAATGAACATTTCACTCAATAGCAGGTATGGCATAGGGAGGGGGGAGGGGGGGGGGGGGGCCGATCCTAACCATAATGGAAAAATCGTCACAATCCATCAATCGGGGCCAGCAGGCAGGGAAGTGTGTGCTCAAGGTCGATCCTATTCAATCCTTGACATTTTTCGAGTGTCCCTCCTTCACAACAGCGCACCGTTCGGAGCACCGTTGGTGTGTAACGCACCCTCCACCACCACCAGCGAACGGTTTCAAAAAGGGCGCCGATGAAAGTAATCCCGATTCCATTCCGAAATTCGATAAACGATTTTGGCGGATCCTTTCGTTCGCAATCATATCCTTTTTCGGTGTTGTATTGGCGTACCGAGAAGGAAAGCCACTACTTAAGCACCGCTAAGAAACAGTGACGCACACTTACAAGAAAATACGCTTTTCCGTTTCGTGCCCAACAACAAGTGACCAGATGAAACCCCCACCCTAACACCTACGCATAATTTATGCTAACGACGTTGAGAGCTTCCTAACTCCCATTGAGGCTCTCGACAGTATTCGATTCGGGTACAGTAATCCACTCGAGTGGTACATTTCAAAGCATCAATGCATCGTGTGTCATTTGAAAATACTACTGTTTCGAGCAGTTTCTACTCCCTAATATAATTATCCGTAAGACCGATTCAACAATCGTACAATATCGATCAAACTTAACGTAACCATGTGACTTCGCGTTAGCAAATCTGATCTTTTTCAATACATTACAAACATTAGCACAATATCTTCACTCTAAAAAATGATCCTTAATTGGTAACATCGACGCGTTGCCTGTTTCTTTTTGCCACCTTAAAACATGTTTATCAAATTACGAACCAACTGCAAATGGTACAGGTATTAGGGTCCTTTCCGGAGGCCAGCCACTCCGAATTGCGAAACGTGTCCAAACCTATTGCCAGGATTTAGAACTAAAGTTAATGCTTTACGAGCAATAATTGTGGGTTGTCTTCTGGTTCTGCCTCGAGAGAGGATAAATCAAAAGCTTGCCCCACTGCCAGCCGAGCTGCATGGCTTAAAAAATCACACCCCATGTCCTGCCGCTGCCGCGTAGTTGTCCCATTCCGATGATGGATGGCACCGCTACCCCGGAGCAGCGGTGGAAGAACTCGAGAGTGTGGCACGTGTACAAGTGTGACTGTGCCGCTCGGACGCTCGGACGGTGTTGCATTACGGGCTCGGGGTCTCGGCATGGATATTAATGTTGCGGTGAGGTGAAGTTATACTTCTTTCATCTTGCGCGCGAATAGCTCGGGGCGAATGGTTCAGGGTTACCGGTTCAGGATATCATCAGCTGGTGCTGGTGGCTGTTGTTGTTTCATGTGACTGTTGTTGTTGTTACTGTTGTAGTTGATGTTGTTGTTGGTTTGCTGTTGACTGTAGTTGAAGCGGCGGGGGGGCGGGGGGCTGCTGTGCTCCACCCTCACACCACCGGTCCGCTTGCTAGCTTGCTGCGTGGTGAGTTATGAATGGGTTATGATGTGTTGAATACAACTTGAGAAACGAACCAATGAAACCAAGGATACAGATTGCGATTCACAATACGTAACAAAAGATGAAGAAAAAAAGAGCAAACAATACGTGTATAACAATAACGAATGTGGAGAAACTAATAAAGAACTAATAAAAACGAATGTCCCCGGGAACAGCGGGAGCGTGATCCGTGAATGGCTGGGGCTGCTCCATCTGGGCTCGGAGCGTAGCTTTTCCGCATTCGTCACACAACAAACCACCCCACACACACACAGTGCGGAAAGTGCCAAAGTGGAGCAGACGAATGACGCGTGCCAGGCGGACCGGTGCTCGGTGGACACACGCTGCTCGTCTACTCCCCTCCATCTCTACCTCTCTCCCTCTCGGTCTCTGTCTCTCTCTCTCTTCTCTCTTCCTTTCGCGCTACGTGGGTCGGTGGGGATGATGTTTTATGCGAGTGCGTTAATTTTGAAAATAATAAATCAATGAACAAGAAGTAATGGATTATTGTACACACTAAACAAATATTACTTAAAACTAGAGTTCAAATGGGCCATACACAAATGAAGAAATTTTCATGAGATATATATATTCAACGAGAAAAGTATATATATAATTTTTTTTTGCTTTCTCTGTAGTAGCTGGTGATCAGTGGTTGAGGTTTTGTATTGGTATATATTAACATTAGCATCTTTTGTTTTTTGTTTTTGCTTTGTTCGCGGTCTTGTTCTGGTCTAAAACAAATCTCTGTTCTCTACTGTTGTTGGATTGCGCAACAATGAGCTACGGAGCAGAGAAACTACGGTGTGAGCTGAGTACACATCATGAGAGGCGCGGAGCTACGAGTTGAGAGCTACTGGCAAAAAAGGGAGTGCAGATCGAGAGAATAAGTAATACGAGTTGTTGGATGTTGGTCGATTCGAGGCTAATGAATGAGGCTAAAGCTGAGGCGTACTAATGGTGTGTTTACAGACTTTTTATTTCTGCTGTTTCGTTTTTTTTTTTCATTGTTGTTGCGAAACTATCACACGCAGATAGGTGGAGCAAATGCAAACGAACACAAAATCGCGATCGGCATTTTATGGCAAAAAAAACTCAATACGGTGATGGTGATGGAATAGTGGCAGTGGTTTTGAACTCATCGCATGAGAGGTCATTGCATTTTAATGCGGTGCTTAAACTAGTGCAGGAAGAAACAGAGTACTAATTGTTGTGATGCTACAGACAAACTTGGATTGTTAAGGAGTTGTTGATGGAGTTGAACGTGCAAAACACTTTGAATAGAATGGAGTGTAACAAAACAAAATAAACATCAAAATACAATACATAAGATTAAACTCGTGTAGAGAGTTTATGCTACTGAAATAGGAGGAATTGCAGAAAGAATAGTACATATATTGCAGATCGTATAAGACAACAGCACAAAACATGCTAATAGCTCTTTAATACACAATCGTTACAACATTGTTCAATAATTAATTCCTGTTCGTTGCACAACGTGCTGATTTGTTCGTTGTCATAACCTCAACAACACTGCAAAGCATCTCGGTTTTATTTTTCCTTTCCTGATCCCTGCACCGACAGTGCACGGGGCCGCAAACAACAACACCAGACCAACCAGCGACGGACGGTTGGCCGGAGGAAGGAGAATCTAAATTAATTCGCCATTTAGCATCACTCCCAGTGACAGTTTTCCTTCGCAGTAGCAGCCTGTCAGCGGCAGTAAACGTACCGGACCGGCCCGAACCAGCCGTTTGGCAGACGCAGACGACGACGGGCAGGATTTGATTAGTGTTTTAATGCTTCGCCCCGGCAGGGAACAAACGGTCAACTGACGACCATCATCTGCCCTGTGCAGACCCTCGCCTGCCCACGGTGCCGCTGTCGATTAGACAACAACAGTAGCGCTGCCTGGTGCGGAGACCCGGTGCGGTGTGGCTGCGATCCGCTGTGAAACCTGTGCACCCTGTGCTTCCCTAGGACGCGGACACACGGGGAAAACGGCACTCCAAACGAATGCCACCCACCGGAAACACACGGTGAGTCGGCCGGAAACGCAAAACCACCACCCGCTGGTGTCAACAACGGGGAGCAGGGGACAGGGTGCGCTACGTGATAAACTGGTTACCCCCACTGGGGATGGCAACGTTTTCAAGATCCGTTGTCAACAGATTGTACAGATAATTGGGTTCTGTTTTTTTCTTCCCCCCTGTCTATCTCTCTCACTCTACCTCTACTTCGATTACTGAAACCTGCCTGCCTGCACTATCCGGACGGGGTGTTTCTTTTTCCTAGCTGCCACGTTAGTCAGAACCGCATGTTAACTTGTTAGAGTTGATCGTAAAAAGATTCGTCGAGGTATCTCACCACTGAGCGGATGGTGCTCGGGGGCCGGCGGGCCGGCGGAAAGCCTGACAGACGAACTAGAAATCATGCTGGATGATTTCATTAACGTTTTATTATACACCACCGTCCGGTCTGGATGGCCGGACCGTTTCCGGTCGTTCGGTTCGGAGTTGCTCAAGCTGCCCCGGGTGGGCAAGCTTTACGTCTCAGCGGTTAATTTCCTATGATTTCCGGATGTATCTCGGATGCTCGCACATTGGAATTGAATCAAGTTATCGACTGCGCCCGGGGTTGACCGGTATGTTGAAGCGCGAGCTGCCCCACGACGGCTTATGGGTTGAAGTCTAATTTTAGTATATTCAGATGAAGTTGTTTTAATAGAATTGAGGTTTCCTTTCCAACGTACCCATCTCGCTGCTTGATAGTAAAGCAGCTGTTTTTTTAACATGTTTTAACATAAGACAACACAATTCTAAGAGAACAAATACGAACAACAATGAAAAAGAACATAAACAGAGAAGAAATTCAAACTAATCGCTTTCGATTGCACAGAGTACTTCCTACGTCAGAAGATTTTTCAAAGTGGTAACAACAACAGGAAAAATACAATAAAGTAAGGGAAAGAAACTGTCTAAAACTAAAGCATAGATGTTTCGACAAATACACAAAGAAATCTACGTGCAACAATAAACTCTAGCGAAACGATCTACAGGAACAAACGGAACCAAACGGAGCATTTCATTTATCGGTGTGAGAACTGAAAACGAAACTCCACGCTGGTTCGGTTAAGTACGGAACATAGAAGTATCGAACGACTTAAATCCTAGGTTTAAGGTCAGGAAGGGTGTACGGGGGGACATTTAACAGTTAGCGTTAGCTTAATGGTTTTAGCCACCGTTTTAGCTTGCGCCCGTTTCAATACTACTACGCATGAAGCCAGTGTTTACACGTAATTCCAGAGTATTGCATTCCTACTGCAAAGACATTCCTAGTACCAGGGAGGGATGGGGGGGCCGCGATGGAGGGACGATACAGAGCGTAGCAAAGAGCATGCTTAAACACGGCCCGTCAAAGAGGAAGGAGGCTCAGAGTGTGTTTTTTTTTCTTCTGTACGCTCAGAGTGTTCAGTGTCACTAAAACATCACGGTACACGAGAAACACCACCAGTGCTCTAGATCCTAGGATTCGAACATAACCACCACGATCCATCCACTATTGCGCGCGTACGCTCTCTTGCTACTGTTTTTCGCTTTCGTCTGTGACACTATCCAACACTCGTTCGCTTTTCTCTCGCCCCGCTCGCTTTAACCGTACTTAAACTGTGGGATTCAAATTTCAATCAATTATGTATAGGCCCATTTACCTAATATACCTTGACCGGTCCTCCTCATCGGCAGCATCCGTCGAGCCGGCAATACCTTGACTAGCCTTCTCGGGCGACGTCACCAGCCCCTCGTTCGTGATGCCCCCGTTCTCGTCTGTCTGGTTCGCCTTCCGCAGGCCCGGGATCGAGGGCATCGAAGGCATCGCTGGCATGGCGGGCATCGAAACCGTCGGGATCGCGGGCATCGAGGGGATCGAGGCGTTGCCGAGCCATCCCGTCACCTTGGACGATACACCGGAGAAGACGCCTCCCTTGGTTGGGCTGGTGGTGATAAGGGAAAAAGAGAAAGAGAGAGAAAATAAAAACAAACATTATTCAGAGGTCAAACGCACTTTGGTATGAACGGGTATAAGAGACACATGTGATGTTTTGTTAGGCGTTTCATGATATTAATAAAAATGGCAGCCAGCTGAATCTTAACGAAGCTCAACTCCCTTTTTCCCCTCAGATTGTTTTCACACTTTTCAGGGAAGCGGATATAAAACATCCTCACATCCTGTTTTGCCGTTACGTCAGAACCCTCTACCGCTGCCTTTAAAGCTTCCGCATAGGCAAACACAAACGATGCTAATGAAAACGGATGGAATAAAGACATTATACACTCAATCAAAATGCGTCTCGAAAGGTCGGGCAAATATTTATTCCCATCAGCGCACCATCCAGCTTCCTCCTGTCGCCGGAAACTGTTTGCCAGCAGGCCAAATGGCGAATCGATCGGCGGAACTCGACCTGAAAGGCCATCAAAAAGCGGGCAATTTTTGAAAGCTTTTATGTTTCGATCAGCACCAACCAAGACCGGTTGGCAAACATCGGTAAACAACGTTTACTGTCAAACGTGTACTCGCCGGAAACCGTACGGTGAAGGTCGCCCCAACTTCTGCAAGCTACCATTCGTTGTGTCAAAACATAAATAATGTTCAATTTTGATTATTAATAGGACGGGATGTTTTCCACGTCGGGGAAAAAGATGATGCCGCTGCAACTGTGGAGTAATTGAAAGCCTTAAAATGAGCCCGGCTCGTTGATTATTAGATTCAACGCCACGATAGGTACGTGACAAATTGCTCCCTATAGAAAACTCACCGCTCACCGGGCAGGGCAACGCTGCAAAGCCATCGGAAACCCATTTTTTCACGCTCTTAAATCATTATATTGATTTTAAAAATAAACCTCTCCATGTGCTCACCGCTCGGGCACAAGCTTTTACTGACCTATTAGCCGAGCGCCGAGCATCAGGATATCATCTAATTTTAGGCGAGCGTCCACTGGCAGTCACGTGGAAGCCATGTTTTTTAGTGCGCCCGGCCGGATCTCGTCCGCAGGTAGTATCTCCGTGGGACGCATGCATGGTCCGATGAAGCCATTTCTTTTCTCCGCCACCTTTGCGAAACCGTTCGCCATTCGGAGCACGTAGCAAGATGTGTCTTTAAATTTATGCCCAAAAATCAATGATCTGCCCCCGAACCAGAGCTGGTGGTGTCGCTTCGATGGCTTGTGGTGGAACCGTGCTCGGCCACCGCCATGTACTGCGTAAATGATTTCGAACGGTTTCGCAGAGACTTTGCCTCGGTTTTCCTGGCAAAGGGAGACGACAGGAGCATGCCCGGACGAACATTCCATTTACGTTCTGCGAACGTGATCATAATCGCAAATGGCGATTTAGCCCACAGCACAGAGCACACCGGATTTAATCCTTTACCGCAAGCAGGTGTAGGGCGCGCCGCGGACGGATGCGATCAAGGTTAACACGATGAGTTTCCATTTATGTCGCTCGTTTTTTTTCTCTTTGTGCGAAAAATGTCGACCGAGCGAAGAAAATGAACATTTCACTCAATAGCAGGTATGGCATAGGGAGGGGGGAGGGGGGGGGGGGGGCCGATCCTAACCATAATGGAAAAATCGTCACAATCCATCAATCGGGGCCAGCAGGCAGGGAAGTGTGTGCTCAAGGTCGATCCTATTCAATCCTTGACATTTTTCGAGTGTCCCTCCTTCACAACAGCGCACCGTTCGGAGCACCGTTGGTGTGTAACGCACCCTCCACCACCACCAGCGAACGGTTTCAAAAAGGGCGCCGATGAAAGTAATCCCGATTCCATTCCGAAATTCGATAAACGATTTTGGCGGATCCTTTCGTTCGCAATCATATCCTTTTTCGGTGTTGTATTGGCGTACCGAGAAGGAAAGCCACTACTTAAGCACCGCTAAGAAACAGTGACGCACACTTACAAGAAAATACGCTTTTCCGTTTCGTGCCCAACAACAAGTGACCAGATGAAACCCCCACCCTAACACCTACGCATAATTTATGCTAACGACGTTGAGAGCTTCCTAACTCCCATTGAGGCTCTCGACAGTATTCGATTCGGGTACAGTAATCCACTCGAGTGGTACATTTCAAAGCATCAATGCATCGTGTGTCATTTGAAAATACTACTGTTTCGAGCAGTTTCTACTCCCTAATATAATTATCCGTAAGACCGATTCAACAATCGTACAATATCGATCAAACTTAACGTAACCATGTGACTTCGCGTTAGCAAATCTGATCTTTTTCAATACATTACAAACATTAGCACAATATCTTCACTCTAAAAAATGATCCTTAATTGGTAACATCGACGCGTTGCCTGTTTCTTTTTGCCACCTTAAAACATGTTTATCAAATTACGAACCAACTGCAAATGGTACAGGTATTAGGGTCCTTTCCGGAGGCCAGCCACTCCGAATTGCGAAACGTGTCCAAACCTATTGCCAGGATTTAGAACTAAAGTTAATGCTTTACGAGCAATAATTGTGGGTTGTCTTCTGGTTCTGCCTCGAGAGAGGATAAATCAAAAGCTTGCCCCACTGCCAGCCGAGCTGCATGGCTTAAAAAATCACACCCCATGTCCTGCCGCTGCCGCGTAGTTGTCCCATTCCGATGATGGATGGCACCGCTACCCCGGAGCAGCGGTGGAAGAACTCGAGAGTGTGGCACGTGTACAAGTGTGACTGTGCCGCTCGGACGCTCGGACGGTGTTGCATTACGGGCTCGGGGTCTCGGCATGGATATTAATGTTGCGGTGAGGTGAAGTTATACTTCTTTCATCTTGCGCGCGAATAGCTCGGGGCGAATGGTTCAGGGTTACCGGTTCAGGATATCATCAGCTGGTGCTGGTGGCTGTTGTTGTTTCATGTGACTGTTGTTGTTGTTACTGTTGTAGTTGATGTTGTTGTTGGTTTGCTGTTGACTGTAGTTGAAGCGGCGGGGGGGCGGGGGGCTGCTGTGCTCCACCCTCACACCACCGGTCCGCTTGCTAGCTTGCTGCGTGGTGAGTTATGAATGGGTTATGATGTGTTGAATACAACTTGAGAAACGAACCAATGAAACCAAGGATACAGATTGCGATTCACAATACGTAACAAAAGATGAAGAAAAAAAGAGCAAACAATACGTGTATAACAATAACGAATGTGGAGAAACTAATAAAGAACTAATAAAAACGAATGTCCCCGGGAACAGCGGGAGCGTGATCCGTGAATGGCTGGGGCTGCTCCATCTGGGCTCGGAGCGTAGCTTTTCCGCATTCGTCACACAACAAACCACCCCACACACACACAGTGCGGAAAGTGCCAAAGTGGAGCAGACGAATGACGCGTGCCAGGCGGACCGGTGCTCGGTGGACACACGCTGCTCGTCTACTCCCCTCCATCTCTACCTCTCTCCCTCTCGGTCTCTGTCTCTCTCTCTCTTCTCTCTTCCTTTCGCGCTACGTGGGTCGGTGGGGATGATGTTTTATGCGAGTGCGTTAATTTTGAAAATAATAAATCAATGAACAAGAAGTAATGGATTATTGTACACACTAAACAAATATTACTTAAAACTAGAGTTCAAATGGGCCATACACAAATGAAGAAATTTTCATGAGATATATATATTCAACGAGAAAAGTATATATATAATTTTTTTTTGCTTTCTCTGTAGTAGCTGGTGATCAGTGGTTGAGGTTTTGTATTGGTATATATTAACATTAGCATCTTTTGTTTTTTGTTTTTGCTTTGTTCGCGGTCTTGTTCTGGTCTAAAACAAATCTCTGTTCTCTACTGTTGTTGGATTGCGCAACAATGAGCTACGGAGCAGAGAAACTACGGTGTGAGCTGAGTACACATCATGAGAGGCGCGGAGCTACGAGTTGAGAGCTACTGGCAAAAAAGGGAGTGCAGATCGAGAGAATAAGTAATACGAGTTGTTGGATGTTGGTCGATTCGAGGCTAATGAATGAGGCTAAAGCTGAGGCGTACTAATGGTGTGTTTACAGACTTTTTATTTCTGCTGTTTCGTTTTTTTTTTTCATTGTTGTTGCGAAACTATCACACGCAGATAGGTGGAGCAAATGCAAACGAACACAAAATCGCGATCGGCATTTTATGGCAAAAAAAACTCAATACGGTGATGGTGATGGAATAGTGGCAGTGGTTTTGAACTCATCGCATGAGTGGTCATTGCATTTTAATGCGGTGCTTAAACTAGTGCAGGAAGAAACAGAGTACTAATTGTTGTGATGCTACAGACAAACTTGGATTGTTAAGGAGTTGTTGATGGAGTTGAACGTGCAAAACACTTTGAATAGAATGGAGTGTAACAAAACAAAATAAACATCAAAATACAATACATAAGATTAAACTCGTGTAGAGAGTTTATGCTACTGAAATAGGAGGAATTGCAGAAAGAATAGTACATATATTGCAGATCGTATAAGACAACAGCACAAAACATGCTAATAGCACTTTAATACACAATCGTTACAACATTGTTCAATAATTAATTCCTGTTCGTTGCACAACGTGCTGATTTGTTCGTTGTCATAACCTCAACAACACTGCAAAGCATCTCGGTTTTATTTTTCCTTTCCTGATCCCTGCACCGACAGTGCACGGGGCCGCAAACAACAACACCAGACCAACCAGCGACGGACGGTTGGCCGGAGGAAGGAGAATCTAAATTAATTCGCCATTTAGCATCACTCCCAGTGACAGTTTTCCTTCGCAGTAGCAGCCTGTCAGCGGCAGTAAACGTACCGGACCGGCCCGAACCAGCCGTTTGGCAGACGCAGACGACGACGGGCAGGATTTGATTAGTGTTTTAATGCTTCGCCCCGGCAGGGAACAAACGGTCAACTGACGACCATCATCTGCCCTGTGCAGACCCTCGCCTGCCCACGGTGCCGCTGTCGATTAGACAACAACAGTAGCGCTGCCTGGTGCGGAGACCCGGTGCGGTGTGGCTGCGATCCGTTGTGAAACCTGTGCACCCTGTGCTTCCCTAGGACGCGGACACACGGGGAAAACGGCACTCCAAACGAATGCCACCCACCGGAAACACACGGTGAGTCGGCCGGAAACGCAAAACCACCACCCGCTGGTGTCAACAACGGGGAGCAGGGGACAGGGTGCGCTACGTGATAAACTGGTTACCCCCACTGGGGATGGCAACGTTTTCAAGATCCGTTGTCAACAGATTGTACAGATAATTGGGTTCTGTTTTTTTCTTCCCCCCTGTCTATCTCTCTCACTCTACCTCTACTTCGATTACTGAAACCTGCCTGCCTGCACTATCCGGACGGGGTGTTTCTTTTTCCTAGCTGCCACGTTAGTCAGAACCGCATGTTAACTTGTTAGAGTTGATCGTAAAAAGATTCGTCGAGGTATCTCACCACTGAGCGGATGGTGCTCGGGGGCCGGCGGGCCGGCGGAAAGCCTGACAGACGAACTAGAAATCATGCTGGATGATTTCATTAACGTTTTATTATACACCACCGTCCGGTCTGGATGGCCGGACCGTTTCCGGTCGTTCGGTTCGGAGTTGCTCAAGCTGCCCCGGGTGGGCAAGCTTTACGTCTCAGCGGTTAATTTCCTATGATTTCCGGATGTATCTCGGATGCTCGCACATTGGAATTGAATCAAGTTATCGACTGCGCCCGGGGTTGACCGGTATGTTGAAGCGCGAGCTGCCCCACGACGGCTTATGGGTTGAAGTCTAATTTTAGTATATTCAGATGAAGTTGTTTTAATAGAATTGAGGTTTCCTTTCCAACGTACCCATCTCGCTGCTTGATAGTAAAGCAGCTGTTTTTTTAACATGTTTTAACATAAGTCAACACAATTCTAAGAGAACAAATACGAACAACAATGAAAAAGAACATAAACAGAGAAGAAATTCAAACTAATCGCTTTCGATTGCACAGAGTACTTCCTACGTCAGAAGATTTTTCAAAGTGGTAACAACAACAGGAAAAATACAATAAAGTAAGGGAAAGAAACTGTCTAAAACTAAAGCATAGATGTTTCGACAAATACACAAAGAAATCTACGTGCAACAATAAACTCTAGCGAAACGATCTACAGGAACAAACGGAACCAAACGGAGCATTTCATTTATCGGTGTGAGAACTGAAAACGAAACTCCACGCTGGTTCGGTTAAGTACGGAACATAGAAGTATCGAACGACTTAAATCCTAGGTTTAAGGTCAGGAAGGGTGTACGGGGGGACATTTAACAGTTAGCGTTAGCTTAATGGTTTTAGCCACCGTTTTAGCTTGCGCCCGTTTCAATACTACTACGCATGAAGCCAGTGTTTACACGTAATTCCAGAGTATTGCATTCCTACTGCAAAGACATTCCTAGTACCAGGGAGGGATGGGGGGGCCGCGATGGAGGGACGATACAGAGCGTAGCAAAGAGCATGCTTAAACACGGCCCGTCAAAGAGGAAGGAGGCTCAGAGTGTGTTTTTTTTTCTTCTGTACGCTCAGAGTGTTCAGTGTCACTAAAACATCACGGTACACGAGAAACACCACCAGTGCTCTAGATCCTAGGATTCGAACATAACCACCACGATCCATCCACTATTGCGCGCGTACGCTCTCTTGCTACTGTTTTTCGCTTTCGTCTGTGACACTATCCAACACTCGTTCGCTTTTCTCTCGCCCCGCTCGCTTTAACCGTACTTAAACTGTGGGATTCAAATTTCAATCAATTATGTATAGGCCCATTTACCTAATATACCTTGACCGGTCCTCCTCATCGGCAGCATCCGTCGAGCCGGCAATACCTTGACTAGCCTTCTCGGGCGACGTCACCAGCCCCTCGTTCGTGATGCCCCCGTTCTCGTCTGTCTGGTTCGCCTTCCGCAGGCCCGGGATCGAGGGCATCGAAGGCATCGCTGGCATGGCGGGCATCGAAACCGTCGGGATCGCGGGCATCGAGGGGATCGAGGCGTTGCCGAGCCATCCCGTCACCTTGGACGATACACCGGAGAAGACGCCTCCCTTGGTTGGGCTGGTGGTGATAAGGGAAAAAGAGACCGGGAAAGAGAGAAAGAGAGAGAAAATAGAAACAAGCATTATTCAGAGTATAAGAGACTCATGTGATGTTTTGTTAGGCGTTTCATGATATTCATAAAAATGGCAGCCAGCTGAATCTTAACGAAGCTCAACTCCCTTTTTCCCCTCAGATTGTTTTCACACTTTTCAGGGAAGCGGATATAAAACATCCTCACATCCTGTTTTGCCGTTACGTCAGAACCCTCTACCGCTGCCTTTAAAGCTTCCGCATAGGCAAACACAAACGATGCTAATGAAAACGGATGAAATAAAGACATTATACACTCAATCAAAATGCGTCTCGAAAGGTCGGGCAAATATTTATTCCCATCAGCGCACCATCCAGCTGTTTTAGCTTGCGCCCGTTTCAATACTACTACGCATGAAGCCAGTGTTTACACGTAATTCCAGAGTATTGCATTCCTACTGCAAAGACATTCCTAATACCAGGGAGGGATGGGGGGGGACCGCGATGGAGGGACGATACAGAGCGTAGCAAAGAGCATGCTTAAACACGGCCCGTCAAAGAGGAAGGAGGCTCAGAGTGTGTTTTTTTTTCTTCTGTACGCTCAGAGTGTTCAGTGTCACTAAAACATCACGGTACACGAGAAACACCACCAGTGCTCTAGATCCTAGGATTCGAACATAACCACCACGATCCATCCACTATTGCGCGCGTACGCTCTCTTGCTACTGTTTTTCGCTTTCGTCTGTGACACTATCCAACACTCGTTCGCTTTTCTCTCGCCCCGCTCGCTTTAACCGTACTTAAACTGTGGGATTCAAATTTCAATCAATTATGTATAGGCCCATTTACCTAATATACCTTGACCGGTCCTCCTCATCGGCAGCATCCGTCGAGCCGGCAATACCTTGACTAGCCTTCTCGGGCGACGTCACCAGCCCCTCGTTCGTGATGCCCCCGTTCTCGTCTGTCTGGTTCGCCTTCCGCAGGCCCGGGATCGAGGGCATCGAAGGCATCGCTGGCATGGCGGGCATCGAAACCGTCGGGATCGCGGGCATCGAGGGGATCGAGGCGTTGCCGAGCCATCCCGTCACCTTGGACGATACACCGGAGAAGACGCCTCCCTTGGTTGGGCTGGTGGTGATAAGGGAAAAAGAGAAAGAGAGAGAAAATAAAAACAAACATTATTCAGAGGTCAAACGCACTTTGGTATGAACGGGTATAAGAGACACATGTGATGTTTTGTTAGGCGTTTCATGATATTAATAAAAATGGCAGCCAGCTGAATCTTAACGAAGCTCAACTCCCTTTTTCCCCTCAGATTTTTTCCATACTTTTCAGGGAAGCGGATATAAAACATCCTCACATCCTGTTTCGCCGTTACGTCAGAACCCTCTACCGCTGCCTTTAAAGCTTCCGCATAGGCAAACACAAACGATGCTAATGAAAACGGATGGAATAAAGACATTATACACTCAATCAAAATGCGTCTCGAAAGGTCGGGCAAATATTTATTCCCATCAGCGCACCATCCAGCTTCACAAAGAAATCTACGTGCAACAATAAACTCTAGCGAAACGATCTACAGGAACAAACGGAACCAAACGGAGCATTTCATTTATCGGTGTGAGAACTGAAAACGAAACTCCACGCTGGTTCGGTTAAGTACGGAACATAGAAGTATCGAACGACTTAAGTCCTAGATTTAAGGTCAGGGAGGGTGTACGGGGGGACATTTAACAGTTAGCGTTAGCTTAATGGTTTTAGCCACCGTTTTAGCTTGCGCCCGTTTCAATACTACTACGCATGAAGCCAGTGTTTACACGTAATTCCAGAGTATTGCATTCCTACTGCAAAGACATTCCTAGTACCAGGGAGGGATGGGGGGGTTGTGGTGGAACCGTGCTCGGCCACCGCCATGTACTGCGTAAATGATTTCGAACGGTTTCGCAGAGACTTTGCCTCGGTTTTCCTGGCAAAGGGAGACGACAGGAGCATGCCCGGACGAACATTCCATTTACGTTCTGCGAACGTGATCATAATCGCAAATGGCGATTTAGCCCACAGCACAGAGCACACGCACACGCTGATGCATAAACGGCCCGCTGTACTCGGCCCGCTGTACCAATTGGAAAATCGACATCGCATCACTCACTTCATGATTGACATACTTATGCGATTAAACGTTCCCCGCCGGCCAATGACAATCGGCACCGACGCATGGTTTTCATTATCGGTGCCGCTCGTAATTAAACAATGAAGGTCACTGCAAAACCGTAGGTTCGAGGGATTATTAGCGCGCGACCGTTCCAGCATACCGACCGCTTATTATCCGATATTTATCGAACGAACGACCGGGCGCCTCCATCGGTGCGTTGTTTTAGAAATAAATGGTTGATTTCATAGTAGACACGACATGGCAAGGCATCATACGGCGTTTGAAAATTGTTTATGATTTTGAAGATCGTTTAAAACGGTTCGAATTTCTTTTTTGTTTTATTCTCAATAAACAGGTGGTCGTATAGTTATGTAACGTATTGTATAAAAAAGGACGAACGAACAGAAACACTTTATATACCTCTTATGATTTGCCGGCCCTACTCTGATTTGTCTAATGATACAATAACCGATAAAAATTACATTCTAAATAATGAAAGAAATATCATTTCTGTTTTGTATAGTTGTATACAAATTTTCAAAGTCAAAAATAGTTACACAAACAAGAATGGACGGTCTTGTTATAGTGATATGGTAACAACGGGTAATACAGATATCCTGTTTGGTCCATCAAACAACAAAAAACTGCCCAAAAACCGCACATAAATGCAACATAACTGTCGCTCCTCCGTAAAACGTGTTGAAACTGTTCGCGAAATTCTTCCCCAGCGATCATCAGTGCGTCTCGCAGGATAGAGTTCAACGTCCCTTTCAGGCAGCCGTCAGTTACGTAAGGACGATGTCGTCCTCTCGGGCTAGCCCATTCTTGCAAGGCGTTGTCCGTTTTTATTGTCACTCATTTTGGGGTATGGCTCCGCAAAATATGTCTCACCAAGCACCGAAACAGTGAAACAGCTAATAAATCCACTGCATGGCTCGGCCTCACCCATACTGACCCACCACTCCACTGCCCAAATGGCCATAAACAGCGACAAACGCTTTCCCGCCCACGTGCCTTCCGTTCCGTCAACAAATTCCCCGAAAAGTGCCGATAGCAATGAGCGCACGCCAAAAAAAGAGAAAAAAGCAAAGAACAACCAGGAGACAGATTATCCACAGTATGAGATAAAGTGAAGCCATCCATCCGTGCAGGATTAGCTGCCGCGGTGGGAGCCGCTGTTGATCGGATCGTTTTGTGTGTTTTTCGTTCTGTTGCATTTTCAGTCGTCTGGGACTATAACACCACTCGGGTGCGTGATACCGTTCACGGTTCCGGATGAAAAGCGGCCACCCATCCCACTTTCACGGGTGGCTCCAAAACTGCGCCGCAGATTATCCGTTCAGAAATGGAAAGAAAACATAAAACGTGGAAAAATTGAATACCGCTGCACAGGCATTACATGTTCAATCGGTTAAAGTTCACGATAGTCACGTTCACGTACATTTTTTATTCATCCTATCCCGTCAGCAGACACAAATCGAGAGAGTCTGATAAGAGTTATTTCCAAATCGAACTTCAGTAGCAGCAAAAAGTGTACTTCTAACGATCAGTCTCATTTGTGCATATATGATAATGGAAACGTTTGTACTTCAAGGGCAGTAGAAACAATAACATTACGGGGCGTTATCCTTACAGGCAAATCCATTTTCAGATTAATTTTAAAACGATTTATAGCGCACCGTGGTTTACGAAACACTCTCCCAAATTGGCAGTTGGAATATCACGTAAATATATATAAAAAAGCCATTAACAAAAAATCACAAGAAATGTACAAAGTCTGAATATAAATTTTGTCGTTCGTGCTCGAACGTCGTCGTAATGCAATAACAGTTTTGCAATAATAGTACTACCAAGATTTTACGGAAAAAGAATACCCGCAGCAGCAAAATGCGCAAGACACCACCGCACGTGGGGTGCGAACATTCAGCCGTAATAATCTGTAATTTAATAAATCGTCACAAGAAGAAGCGCCCGATGTTCTCACAAAACGATGTGATTTGTTTTCGCCACGCAGCGGTGTGCTCGTCGCACGGTACACGCTGGAAGAGTAGCCGCCAAAGCATGGTAATCTGAAATCAAATTTGATTCCCGTCAAGAGAGTGTGTGATTTTACTTTTCAATCATTCCTGCCAGCAGCTCATTTCTGGCTGCCGGTGGTAGCAAGCGCTATATGACATCGACGCATACGGCCTGAGGTCGTAAAGGAAGGGAAAAATCCAACCGATATCGTCCTGAAGGACACATCCGATCTGAAGTCTTTGTATGGTTGTCTTCGACAAGCTGTGTTTTTTTTTTTATCTGCACACTTGGCGAAAAACGAACACGAAGAGGATGTTAGAAGTTTAAACGAGATATGTCAGAACACATTTTCGTTCATTAGATATGGCGTGGTAATATTGGCAGAGGTTAGCTGTGTTGCCGGTTTTGGATGTGCACAGGGCTGATCGTTAGGGATGGTGAAAGACGTAGAACTCTTGTAATAGACAGGAACACGGCAGCATGACTAACTGAATATAACTTGCGAAATTTCAGTGAAGGTGAGATGATTTTATCGCGGCTTTGAATAACTCTGTGCTAATGTCTTCCATGCATGCCAGAGACTACAGAACTTGAGCTTTTTGTGATTGAATGCTTTAGTAGACCAGTCATCCATACGATATACGATCTTATGTATCGCAATACATACTCAAAACTTCAGATGAGCTTTTATGCAGATTCTAGACTGATCCAGTTTCAGATAGTCGTAGAAAATCAGGGTATGTCGAAGACGAATGGGGTTTACAAGTACATAAATTTGCAAGAATTAACACACTCCGGAGTTAACACGAAGCTACAGAAGCGGGAGATGTTTATCTTAGTTCGCATGGATACAGCCCATGGTGAAGACATTGCCATTGAGACGACACTGTATGATTGGTACGTACAATATCCGGCCTAGAAAATTGCCCTTTCGTAAACCTTTAAACATACACTCCATCGTTATCCAACCTCTACGAAAGTGGTAATCAATCAACTCACCATCCTGTGGAAGAGAGCTATGTCTAAGATTCGTAGCAATTAGCATACACTGGATTATATCTTTAACTGCCGCTCAAGAAACTTGCTCAGTCACACTGTTGTGGATGATATCAAAGAATCGTTAATGATAAAAGATTACTGTATATTAATAGCCATAGTTTAGGTTATGCGTTTGTAAACCAAATCTGATCCGAGAAGTATCATCCCTTACATCCTGGCAAAGAAATATGGCTTCTGTGACGTAACTTCATAACGCACTACAATATACTTGAACCATTTATGTTACTAGAATCTTACTATCATGTTTGTCGGTTCAAATTCTACAGTACGACATTGTTCTACATAAAAAATCCTTTATAGACGCACTCCACTCCTACAAAAACACGCACACACAAACATAGCTTCATTCCATTCCAGGAAGTGTCAAAATTCTTACAGATTTCAAACCTACATCAGCTCCGTCGCAGTAGACGAGAGGCAACGCTTACTTCGATGCGGCCACGAACGAACTGTGCTGTACTTGACCGTGTGATGGTGTACACCCAGAGTTCGCTCACGGAGGGAAAACTCAGAGAGCGCCCTAGTCCCGAGTGCTCCACACGGTTTGCGAAGGAGAAATTCGGAACTTTCACCACCAGACAACTGCCGTTGGCGCGCTAGGGAACAACACAAACACACGCCAACGCGTCCACGACTCTCCGGCCGTCCTCAGTAGGCGAGGAGCACGGTGACAGTTCCATTTTCCAGCTATTCCTCGGGGACAAACGGGTGGAAGCGAGCGCACGGTGGCACACCGGGTGCGATCTCTGTCTGTGTGAGAGGGAAAACTCCCGAAATGATGTGGTGTGGTCAATTTGCTTGCCTTTTCCGATACAGGAAGTGCTAGCAAGCAACTTCCTTCCAACACGAGCAGTAATACATTGCAAATTGACTTCCTTTCGCAAGAAGCGTTTGCTAATCACAGCACACCGGACTTGTCAAGAACTGACGAGAACTAGACTAAGAATTTTTCGCGACATTCAACCACCACCCAAATGGTTTGCCAAATTCAACGGAGGATGGATGCTGAGATGACTTTACAGATTTCAAACCTACATCAGCTCCGTCGCAGTAGACGAGAGGCAACGCTTACTTCGATGCGGCCACGAACGAACTGTGCTGTACTTGACCGTGTGATGGTGTACACCCAGAGTTCGCTCACGGAGGGAAAACTCAGAGAGCGCCCTAGTCCCGAGTGCTCCACACGGTTTGCGAAGGAGAAATTCGGAACTTTCACCACCAGACAACTGCCGTTGGCGCGCTAGGGAACAACACAAACACACGCCAACGCGTCCACGACTCTCCGGCCGTCCTCAGTAGGCGAGGAGCACGGTGACAGTTCCATTTTCCAGCTATTCCTCGGGGACAAACGGGTGGAAGCGAGCGCACGGTGGCACACCGGGTGCGATCTCTGTCTGTGTGAGAGGGAAAACTCCCGAAATGATGTGGTGTGGTCAATTTGCTTGCCTTTTCCGATACAGGAAGTGCTAGCAGTGAGCGAAACAGAACCGGCAAACGAAGTGAGAAGTGTCGGAGCGTGGCGCGATAGGAATCGAAACGCAAAGGGGAAGCGAAAGCGCGGTACTCAGAAAATGAGCTTTCGGTCCTTTTCGACGACGGCATCCGCATGCGGACTCCTTCTACCGTGTCCAAACCAGCACCGCGCCGAACACTGACATAGTGACAGTTATTTTTTCTTAATCAAATATTGGAAGATTTATTACACCAGAACCGTTTCGGCCACAAACTGGTCTTTTCGGTGCCACAGAGTTGGCTGTGAGAAATTCGTCCTTTACGAGTCCTTTACAGCCACAGCCAGAATGAGTGAGTTTTTTTTTGCGAAGCGAGTGAAGGAAGATTTTTCGCTGAAAAAATAGACTTTTTTTTCACAAAGTAATAGAAAATTGTGCATGTGGGGCTAGAGTGTGGATGACACTCGCATTCCTTCTACCAATTGATTTGCACTTTTTTCGCACTCGCGCACACACACACGCACACTCCTCCGCAGGACACTCGTGAAGGACACGGGCACTCTGTTCCGTCGCGGCTTCAGTTTTAGCGTGTAGGAAATCGATTGCTCCACTAAATGCACCGCATCAGCTGCAAGTGTCGTACCAGCAAGGATCAAATCCGGAAACGAGGAAGATTTTTCGCTGAAAAAATAGACTTTTTTTTCACAACGTAATAGAAAATTGTGCATGTGGGGCTAGAGTGTGGATGACACTCGCATTCCTTCTACCAATTGATTTGCACTTTTTTCGCACTCGCGCACACACACACGCACACTCCTCCGCAGGACACTCGTGAAGGACACGGGCACTCTGTTCCGTCGCGGCTTCAGTTTTAGCGTGTAGGAAATCGATTGCTTCACTAAATGCACCGCATCAGCTGCAAGTATCGTACCAGCAAGGATCAAATCCGGAAACGACGGTGAAAGAAGCTAGCAATTTGCCTTCACACAGTAGCACCACAGAGTCACGCGTTGGCTTAACCGATCAAAGTGGTCTGTTCAAACAGCTGCCCGAAGAACGAATAAGCTCACGAGCATTGGCAAAAGCTGAGCCGTCGTTTGTCCTCCGTTCGATGCGTACATGTGTGTGTGTTATCCTTTTTTGTCCTTTTGTCGGTACGTAATTGTTACGAAAGCTTTCAAGCGCTTGCAAACAGCATTGCGCATTCGCTGTTGATGCTGCTGTTCATCTCGCTCGTGGTGAAAAGCGTCCGCGACACAACACACATATATGCGGTGATAGAAAGCTTTTTGGTGTGCGAGTGTTACACGAACACACTCTCGCCGGTGGGTGAGTTCGAGCTTTCGACAAGCAGATTGAAGGGTTTCGCCTCCTCCTGCGAGTCTGTGCGTTCCGGCTAGAATAGAGGACTTTTTTTGGTTCGTTTTTCTCGAGAGCGGGAGCGTGAATCGTGCCACACGACATGCGTACTACGGTGGCCGAAACCAATCGAACCGATGCGTGTCGTCCTCAACTAATAATGAGAAAAAAGTACATACACACAGTACCGAAGAAAGTACGGAATGGAATGAATTATGTTCCCGATGACGCGCTCCACTGCTGGAACAGAGAGAAGAGGGAACGATTTGTAGGTTTGTTGCCTTCTCAGATGGTGTTCGCTGTTTCATGAATGAATGCAAAGGTTTCGTAATGGTAACGTATGAATCGCCCAGACGGTAAAGAACGTTTCTAGTTAATAATTCAGTCGCATTAGCTTCCACATCGCTTTATGTGCATTGAGAGATTTCCTCGGCATGGCTATAATTTTCGAGTGACAGGCACCTCAAGGATCTCCGTCTTTAATCACGTTACTGGGCTTCGTGAAAGCTTTCTGATCAATGAAGCACAGCAGGGAAACAAACAAATACCAGCTGTTCACATACGGCTTTTGTAGATAGTCAGCTTAAGACTAAATTGAGGATACCAATTTGTGTGACAAAACAAGAAATACAATACGGACGTATGATTGATAAATTCTACGTTGTTTTTGCGCGAATGCTATTTGCAGCGTTGCTGCCAAGAGTCAGCGTAATGGGCTCAGGTTGAAAATAAATTATAATTTGATAATTATTGAACGACAAATAATCAAATTAAACTAATCAATACGCGACCATTAGCGCCCAATTAACACATCATTCCGCTGCGATAAACACATGAGCATAGCGTGCGTATAGGGACGTGTATTAATCACACCTCTTTTGCCGCCTATGTCCTACCCCGTCGTGTACTTACGCCTTTGTCTCCTATCCCTACGGCTTACGGACCCACCCCCAATATCATGGGGCAGGGATTCTCTAGTGGGTTTTCTTCAGTCATCGTTGAAAATAGAAGGATAGAAAAATCGATAGCGATAGCAAGCGAAGGAAAGTGGGCCCTTGCTGACTGCTGGCGTTGTACATAAGTGGCGAAATATCTGCACAGACATGAGACGTAGAATCGTCAGATTCCTCGCCTTTGCTAGGGAAATTATTTCTACCCTTCCACTATGTGCTTCGACTTAGACAGCTATCCTAAGGCTAAAGGAAAGTTAGTTTTGAATTCCATACTATTCGCTTGTTTGTTTGCTTTGCGTTGGCCAATTCTCTAATCACACCACCACGATCACACACCCCACCAATTGGAATTTCTCGGTCAGGCAGCCAATTTTCGGTGGGTATGACTTCCTGCTTACACTCTCGTGTGTGTTGCTTAGGGGCTGAGGATTGCGAGACGCTGCACTGCACTTTACAAATTGCACTACGCACTGGAGAACGGTGGTAATTCGCTCGATTGCACTAGCGAACCGAATGCTTTTCTCCACAAGAACGAATCAAAACGTACAATGAAAACAACTTTTGTTCTGCTGCCCGTGATAACGGTGACAGTTCTTCGCTGCCGTTTATACTATCGGCTGCTAGGTTTCGCTGCGGCGGACATACGTTCCGTGTGTGTTTGCTTGAAATAAATCATAATTGCAGGTTATTAAACAGCTCTACTAACGTTATAGGAATGTTGTAACCAAAATTGTTTGGTTTTGTAACGATTCTTACCTCGATTAAGTCCAACAATACCTCACAGCGCTTGGAAACCGGATTTTTCTCCGTCGTTGCTGCGACTGCGACACAATACGATGGCCAATAAATGACAGCAGAATAGTTGCGGTGTGTTGAAAAAAGCACAAAAGTTGTTTACCAAATGAAAATTGTGGAGTTTTCCCACACTAGCCGGCAAGATTCGATAATTCCGCGTAGCACGTACCGACGAAACGGCACAACATGCATTTAGGGGCCCAGAAGCTGGCCCTTAAACAAAAGTAAGTACCGAAAGTGCAGTCGGCTGCCGTCTCGTGTTTGGTACGATGCTCGATGGTTATGCCCTTTTTTCCTCCCTCTCTAGGGAAGCAAAACTGGCCGCTGCTTTTCCCAAAGGAAGTCGATGCCAGAAATGTCTGGAGTACGGCCACTGGAGCTACGAGTGTCAAGGGAAACGCAAATATTTGCACCGATCATCACGAACGCAGGTGTTGAAGAAAAATTTAAACAAAATCAGTGCAAAAAAGTAAGTGTGTGACGATGACTACGGGCTTGCCGGATAGAAGACTCATTCGACAACGACTAACATTTTATCTCGTTCGCATTCCTAGTGGTGATGCTGCAGCAGACAACGATCCCTCGGAAATCGGCAAAGCTCACACGAAAAAGTCCGGTGGAAGTAAGA
>KZ071314.1:63835-79298 GCA_002091845.1 Anopheles cracens | reverse complement strand
CATCAGCGTCGGAAAACGAGCGTAAGAAAAAGAAGAAGAGGCGCAAAGAGGGTGAATAGTGCCACGGCAGGACTGGAAACCCACATACCACATCGTAAGCATATTACATAGCCGCCTACTACTACTACTTTTGTCTAGTTTGTCACGATATTTTAACCGGCGATACCAACACCCGTTGCATTAGAATCTATTCAAAACAGAGCAGGGAAATGGCAATCTGCCATGCCCTATTCCTATACGTGGCCTCACGAAAGCGCTACTAATTGATATATTTAAGCTTCGAATGTCAGAACACACGCACGCAGCACTCACATTTATTATTCGTATTGTATTTCTATTGTACAAAATCGTAAAAATGAGAAATGTGTAAAAAACGTAATCGTTAAAATAAACCCTTAGTAACTAAACGAAAAAAATAGAGTTTTGACAGGGTGGCGATGATTTAAATCATGGCAAATCCGACCCTTTCGTCTACGGTTCGGCGGCTTCCGGGACAACCTGCACAATCACCTTCCGTTTTGGGTCGTACGTGAACCCGTTCTGCCGGAACAGTTCGCTGTCCAGGAATGGTTTGAGGTTGAAAATTTCCAGCGCCTTCGCCCGCTCGGATAGATCCTTCTCCATGACTTCCACGACCGTCGTGCGCGACGACGACGTCCTCTCACCCTCTTTGGCGCCGCGCCGTACGCCCTCCTTGCACCGCTGCAGGGCCAGCTCATCCAGCGTCAGCTGGCGCAGGATGAAGAACAGCAGCTCGGAGTGGTCGCGCTGGAACGACAGGTACTTCTGGAAGGTGGAGCGCATCTTCTTCATCACGCTGAACTTTTGCGCCTCGATGAAGCTTTCCAGCATCATCCGGATGGCCATGTTCACGTCCACGTCCTGCACGGTGTCGCGCAGGTGCATCCGGGCGTGCGCCTCCGACATGCGGATAACGCTCTCGATGTGCCGCACCGTGATGGGGAGCGACCCGGTCGACAGGGACTCCTGGCGGAGCTGCGAGTACATGTTCGCGATCTTGTCCTGGTCCATGTTGGAGAGCTTCGGATGCACGTTCTCCTTCGCGTACACGATGTACTTTTTCAGCAGATCCTGCGGTATCTGCATCGTGTCCTGCGGTTGCTGTGAGTCTGCCACCTCTTCCACCTTCGACGGATGGTTCTTGATGTGCGAGGCAACCACAAACTCGGCCAGATGTTTGTCCTGCATCGGATCGAACTCGTCCTTCACGACGCACAGCACGTCAAAACGGGACAGGATCGGCTCGGAGAGATTCACGTTCTCGGAGAACGTCATGCTCGGATCGTACCGGCCACCGATCGGGTTGGCCGCGGCAATCACGGCACAGCGAGCCTGCAGCGACGTCACGATGCCTGCCTTCGACACCGAAATCGATTGCTGCTCCATCGCTTCATGAATCGAGGTACGGTCCTGATCGTTCATCTTGTCAAACTCGTCGATAAGACAGACGCCCAGATCGGCCAGCACGAGTGCGCCCGCCTCGAGCGTCCATTCGCGCGTGGTAGGATTGCGCCGCACGTACGCCGTCAAACCGACCGCCGAAGCACCCTGACCGGTTGTGAAGACAGCCCGCGGTGCGATCTTCTCCGTGTATTTCAGAAACTGCGACTTGGCCGTTCCGGGATCTCCGCACAGGAGGATGTTGATATCACCACGGATTTTGTGCTTGTTGCCCGGGTTCTTCGATTCGCCACCGAACAGGCACAGTGCGAGCCCTCGCTTGATGTACTCGTGGCCGTAAATGGACGGTGCCATGCTCTGCGTGATGCGATCGCTTATGCGCGGGTCCTTACTGAGCCGCTGGATCGTCGAGATGTCCTCGTCGGTGAGGGACGCCACGACCTGCTTGCTGTCCTTCACTACCAGATGGTTCGCGATCAGTACCGTCGCAAAGACCGGAAAACCTTGCTCCGTATTCAACGACCCATCGTAGTTGTTCGTGTAGATGCCCGTCACCTCGATCTCGTCGCCCGGTTTGCACTGATCACACAGATCGGCCAACAGCACGCAATCCTTGCTGCGGGGAATGCGTCCAGCCGGAATACGGCCGGGCGACTCCTGCAGTGTGATCTTCTGATAGTTCCGGTACAGCGTTTGCTCCATGTTGATCGAGAACGGGCCAACACTCTGGCACTCGGGACACGAGCCGGGCTTGACCTCAGTGTTCTGACTCTGCACGAACGGCCCCAGTACGTAGCCACACTTCACGCAATCGTACTTAATCACGGAAAGCTGCGGCAGTACTCCGGTGGTGGCCGTAACAACACCCAACGTTCGTACGAGCTGATTGAGATGCAGCTTCCGGAACGTGCGCAGTTCCTCCACCAGCGGCAAATCCGAGATGCGCACGTGTATCTCGTTCGTTACACGCTCGTACGTCGGGTACAGGCTCAGCACCATCTCCTTCGCGACCTTATCCATGATCTCGAACATCTGGAACGGTGCCTCCGGCAGGAAGTACGCCAGCACGTGCTGATTGCGCGCCAGATCCGTGTATGACACCACGAAGCTCGAGTTGTTCTGCTCGCACATGCGCCGTATACGCTCCCGGTACACGTAGTTGCCCTTCTCGTCGACGAACGTGCGCAGGAAACTGTTGAAACGATTCGAAATTTCCGTCCGCGGTGCCAACATCGACACCCACTCCTTGATGCTGTGTCCCTTCGTGTCCTCCAGATTCTCGATCGATTCCACCATCTCGGCGTCGGTTTCCGTTTCGGCCCCTATCTCGGCTGCCTTCTCCGCCGCCCGTCTCTTTGCCCGCGGAATTTCGTCGTCCTCGTCATCGTCGCTTTTGTCGTAGAACAGATCGCGCTGATCGCGGTGTACTCCGGCCGCGCGATCGCGCCGCCGCATCTCGGCTTCGGCCGCGGCCCGATCCGTCTGCGAGATGTCGCTGTACTCGCCCGTGTCCAGCTCGTCCATGTCGTACCGATCGAGGTGCGGTGCGGGTCGATAGTCGGCCTCCATGTTGTCACCGAACAGCTCCTCGCCCTCTCCCTCCTCCTCCTCGTAGATCTCCTCGCGGACGGTGGTGTCACCGAGGATTTCCGCCTCATCCTCGAACGGCTCGAAATCGCCCACGGGAGAAGTCATGCCGGAGCGGAAGTTACGGCGATCCATATCCGACGGTAGGTTCGGTGCCGGTGAGCTTGGCGTGTCCTAGTCGCAGATGGAGTGTTGGATACATGAGAATCGTTAGCCGATATGCTTATGTGATATTTAAAACGAACAAAGCGCTGTGTCACTTCACTTACCGACATGATTGATGTCTTGTTAAACAAGCGACCACAAAAATACGGGATAGAACAAATATATTAAGCTAAAACAACTATTTTTAACAAACCACCACAACACACTTTTCTCGAACGCAAACAAAAAATGCGCGCGAAACTTTGACTCTGCATTCACAAGCGGGCTTTACACGTCTGTATAACGACCTGAGAACCAGGTGGGACAGCTGTCAAAGTTCACACTTGGCCGTTCTCGCTTCGATCGTGCATTGCAAGAAATCTCTTGGCGAGCACGCTGTCAAACCGAGTTATTCCCGCAATCCGAAAAGCCGCTAATTCAAAATTTACGATTACACAGCAAAATGAGAATCAAATGTGTTGAAAAAGAATTGTTACCGTATATATAAATGAATACGTTTATCTTAAAACGTATAAAACATCAAGGAACTATATAGCGTTTCGAACACCGGTGAACTTTATAGTCTCTTCTCCGGTATATATTTTCACGTTCACGAAGGATTTAAAACGCTCTCACGTAATACGTATTTAGTTTACCAGCTTGATTGTAACGAAACTCGTACAGAACAAGAGGAAACTAGCAGATACAATCTGCTGACAACAAATTTGTTCCTTTCGCTCAATTCCTCCATTGTTCCTGTCATTATCATCAGCAAAATTATCATAGTGATATTTCCTAGCAAACTTTCACCATCCTATTGGCCAGGAGCTCAATTATGTGTTCAAAATCGAATAAATTGCAAAGAAAAGCTGTACAAACTGCTTCACAAGCACCAGAAACAGAAAGTCACAAAGCATCGTGTGATGGTTGACGGTGTTCTTTATTACACATACTTCAAGGACTTCATTTTTATTACTGCGAAGATAACATGGAAACTTGAACGCTAATCTAAGGTTCGTCAACGAATTCCGCCACCATCTCCTCAACGATGTCGTCAATGTTCTTAGCTTTACCATTAGTGTTCGCTTCTGGCGACAATTTAGCCTTCTTCGGTGAGCCATCATTGCTAGTTTGCGATGCAATTGCATGCTTCAAACTGCCCTTACCGTTCAACGGTTTGCTTGCACCCGAATCAGTGGTCAGCGGAACTTCCATGACATCATCGTCATCAGTTGCGCTGCGTTGATGCTCAACGCATTCCACCACCTGTTCTTCATCGCTATCCAACAACGACACTACGGAAGGCTCCTCAAGTTTATCGTGTTCTCCGTCCGTGCTTTCGATAACTCCTTCATCGTACCCGCTGCCTGTCCCATCGAGAACCGCAACCGTTTCGTTCGTTTCAACCGCGTCAACCGAATCGTCAATATTCTCGACCCATCCGACCGCTTCCGATTGCTGCTCGTCCGGTTGTTGTTCATCTTCGTCCGCAATCGATTCATCGCTCGCTTCCGTCACGGCAAGCGATTCGTTGATTTCGCCTTCGCTTTCGTACGCGACTTCTTCCACGGTGGCGATGGTCGCTTTTTTCGGCGATACGCTCGTTTCCGGTGCTAAGAATACAACATTCGTCATATCATCCTTTCCGTTGTGCACGCCGTTCGCTTCGTTTCTGGTGAACGTGGCTCGTGCAACAAGCATCGCCAGCGGATGTTTATCCTTGTTCGCTAGCGCATCCTTGATGGCGGACTTATCCGCCGGAAAGTATAAGGTTTCCTTCCACGGATGCAGCACCAGTTCCGTCGTACGCGCCAACTCGGCGGCCGTCGAACGTACCGCCGCACTGGAGTCGGTGGTTTGCAGTGTGTTGAAGATGTAGCCCGCGTACTGGAGCGGAGGAGGACAGTGATGATGCGGATTGACGATCAGTGCAGCAAAGGCACGTAGCAGAGCCACCCGAACTTTATCGTTACTGTAAAGCCCCGTCAGCTGCGGGTGCATTACGAGCGAGAAGCACAGTGGAACAATCTTCTCCTGCAGCAGCTTCTGCGTGACGGGCTTAATGAAGCATCCAGCGGATTGTAACACAACGGTCAAACATTCCAGTGCCGCCTGGCAGAGCGTGTCGTTGCCACGATCGACCAGTTGCTCTTTGTTCTCTGCGACGGCCGCACCGCTACTGGAATGGGCCTGATTGAGGGCGGTGGCCGCGTTCTGCTCCTTCTGGAGCTTCCTTTTGGCTCGGGACGAAAGTCGCTTCTTGTTGGTTGCGCCCATCTTCAGCATCATTTCACTCTCGTACGGTGTGATATCGGGTACGATCTGCTCCAGCAGTGCTTCGTTCACCGTTTCGATGCTGCTGCCGTACCGCATCTTGTCGCACCACAGCTGGATGCTTTCGTAGATTTTCATGCGCAGCCGGGTGAAGGATTTTTTCGTACCATCCGTATCGCTGGCATTTGTTTGGGTAGCTCTCAGGCATTTGGGAAACACCTCATAAACGACATCACCGTACATGAGCAAATTGCTACCGAAGGCCAACACCAACCCATCCAACATGCCCAACAAACCGAGGTGCAGCGATGGCAGAAACGTCCCGAACGCGATGTTTTCCGCAATGGCATTCTTACCCATCGCTTCGCACGACACGGACAGACCGCGCAGAACCAGATTCAGCGCTTTGAACGGTGTGATCGGTTTCGCCACCGGGTACGGGCCCACGATGGCCTCGTGGAGGAATGCAATCAAATTGCACGCGCGAATCGACAGCAACAGCGCCTTACGAACAGCGTTCGTTGTCTTCTCCAGCGGCGGTAGCTTCAAGCATTCCAGGTTTTCTTCCTCGTCGAATGTTTCCGGCGTGTGGACAAATATTTTGTTCAGCAGATCGTGAATCGTGTCGACCAGCTTCAGATAGTACTCTTGCCAGGTTTTTTTGTGCAGCGTACCGTGCTGGCCGCCACCCCTGATCTGTTGCAGCTGTAGCAAACATCTCGCCGTGCCGTCCACTATGACCGGATCGGTCGAGTCGACCAGCGAGTACAGGAACGATTCGATACGACTTTTCACCTGACCGCAGGCACCTGCATAATGCTGCATCGTTTGCTCCAGAAATCGCAAAGCAGATGGTATTGCTGATACCGCGAGCTTAGGCCCCACCGGGCCCACCAGTTTCGGTAGGTTGCTGACGAACAGTTTGTGCAGCTCGTTCGAGCTGAGCGATCGGCTGATCAGTTGCTGCAGCAGTTCGAACACCAGTGACAACGATTGATTTTTTCCGCGTTGTTCACATGACTTGATGCACACGTACACGTAGAACTGTGCCTTCTCCTCAATCACATCGAGCGGACATTCGGGCAGCAGGTGGATCAGAATTTTAAAACCACGCTCGCGCGTTTTGGCGTTGTTCAATAAGTTGCCGATTTTGGTAAATATCGAGTCCAAATCATTTTGAGGCTACGGTGGGAAAAGAGACCCGAGATGTTAGTAATACTGTAGACAATCCGCCGGAGCGTGCATAGTTTTCCTTTAACTTACGTCGGTCCAAAATGACTGATGTTCTGCTAAATTACTGAGAAACACGGTGAGCAGACTATCGCTATCACTGTCGATAATGCCGCTAAATATTTGGCCAATGCCTTCCATGGTTCAAGTTTGGCGATATACACGATGGACACAATGCACTACACAAATCTACGTTCGTAGTTCTATTCCATAAATTCTTGTTTTTTTTGATGAATACACGTGCGCGCACCCGGTTCGAACGTAAACAATAGCCCGGTTCTGACAGCTGAAGCCTTTTCTGAAGGAAGCACAGTAGAGCACTGTCTTTTCAGAGACCTTTCGATCGTGGTGATGTTTTGTTCCTAAAACACTGTTTATCGCTGTATAAACATGATATTTTGAGTATCTAATATTTTACCAAATGAGTTTATACGCTGTATTCAATTGATAGCCGAAATGTGTCAATTTTCACGCGTACACGGATAATGTGTCGCCGGATAAACAGACTACGGCTATCGATTTAAAGCCGATGAACAAACCTTTGCTGAACATTTTTACTGTTCACGGCGTCTTCAAATTCGCAAGCGTTTGCTTCATCCGAAACTTGTTAGATAGATTCTAAAAACTGTTTAACAAGATCTGGGTCCATGGTGCTCTTTAATCTACGCAAACAATTTAAATTCCGCTTTGTGATGTCCAACAGTATAAACGATGGAAAAATTATATTCTGGTTTTGTATGTCCTCACAAGTGTTTTTATTCGACTTCCATCAGGTTACCTTAGGATATGATTTGCTGCTCTACACTAGAATTTACGACAAGCGTTTCGCGTATGACACAATATGCAAGGTGGGTAAAAGAAAAAGCCTTCAATTTATTCAAAGGATTACACTCCCTGCGCAACTATTCAAACGTTATTAATTCATTAGCATACTTCGTCTTTAGTGCGTGCGATATAACTATTTTAAATTAACTCCATCATGAACTGCTTGGTATTTCCTGAAACAGATTAGCAATATTCGTAGCACGATCAGCTGCAAATTCCTCAAAGCTGTGCAGGTTGCGTGACTGGTGGTCGCTTAGTTTGTCACCTCCTTTATTTTATCCTCCAACTCAAATTTCCATCGCATGTACGCAACCTTCATACGGTCCCACACGTTGTCGAATGAATCCATCGCGGGCCTAACATCCAGCAGTGCGAACTTATACTTTTCGTCCACCATTCCGCCATCGTAGTAGTCAATGATGTAGCGCACATCCTTTCCACAGCGGTCGACAATCCAGTCGTGCCGATCAAACGGCAGCTCGTATCCCATCATGTTGCGAATCCTGGCCCGTGGGCTGTACTCTGTTGCCTTTCCGCCGAAGCTCTTCAGCCGTGGGTTGCCGCACTCGCGCACGTGCAGCGCTTCCCATTTAAGCACCTCCTGCCAGGCCTGTTCGTTGTTCGCGTTGTGGATCTTTATAATGTCGTCCATGTCCTTGGGGGCAATGTCGTCCTTCTCCCAGCGCCAACCCTTCCGAAGCATCGCGTTCCAGAACATTTGCTGGCTCGGGTATTGCCAGAATTCCTGCTTTCCGTCGGTCGTTACCTTCGGGATCGATGATGTCTGGCGTTCGGTCGGCAGTGGGAACGGTTGGCCAGGCGATGGGTTTTGGTTTCCTGCCGGCATCATGTTCAGCGGATTCACTTCTGCACCATCATGCTTTACCGGACATTCCGATACCAGCACGGGCTGTTCCTTTGGCTGTTGCTTTTGATGCATTGGACACTCCGGAGGTGGATTGCCGGCCATCGCTGATTTGTCGCCGATTGGTGGATGTCCCGCTGGCAATGCTGGCTCCTCGCCCTTTATTATCGCGCTGGGCACGATATTGGAAGCAACTTTTTCAGCCGCGGACACCGTGTTTCCCATGGCTGAATCAGAATTGGAAGACAATGTTTTACTTCACGGTAAACTTTTGCGCACTTGATGTATGTGATCCAATGCCACCGGTGGATTACATAATGCAATAATCACATGTACTATGAAGATATTTTGCTTTTCACATACAAATTTACCTATGGATTACACCAACTCGAGGGCCCTGGCGAGGAGGTTTTCTCCGGGAAGAGAGCAAATCAGTAAAATTTCTCAAGCTTTCGTAACTTCGCCACTTTCAATGTGATTTGTGTTATGACAGTTTAATTGACAATTTCGCGAATGTTCTGTCACGTTTAAAAGGAAGAGTTCATTTCTATATAAGTCAGTCTTCGGCGATCACTTTTCGTCGTATTGTTTATCGAGTAATTGCAAAGTTTATGGAACGAATTTGCAAGTCACATGGTCCGAAATTAATAAAACCATGTAACTTACCGTACTAACCTATTTCACAACCAATTTTATGATTGTAGGAAGCCTATTTTTACAAAAATACCATATTTATTAGCGATCCGTTCCACACGTTTACGTAGCGCCCATCACTATCTAGACGGTTTCGTTCGTTTCTCAACTGACAGCGAGTTTGAAATTTGACATTTCGTAAACAAACAAAAAGATGGCGCGATCGGTAGATTTCAAGTGAAACTGAAACAAAACATTCTCCTCGTATCAACCTATTGTTAAAACAAAGCGCTATTGTGAGTCCAAACATTGCTAGAGGTCGCATCAATTCACCCTTTTCGACGCATGGTTTAACGTTTTCCGATTGCTTATTCCTCCAAACAGACTGAAACTGGTGGCAAGCATCATGCCAAGCGATCAGATTCAATACTCGGAAAAGTATTACGACGAGGTGTACGAGTACCGGCACGTAATCCTGCCGCCAGATTTGGCCAAATTCGTTCCCAAAACGCACCTGATGACCGAAACGGAATGGCGAAACTTGGGCGTTCAGCAGTCGCCGGGGTGGGTCCTGTACATGGTGAGTATTCGTTGCCGGTACCCGTCATTGTACCGTGCATATGGAAGGTACATTTGCCTGTTTCATGTTCCGCAGATCCATTCGCCCGAGCCTCATGTGCTGCTGTTTCGACGACCGCGCACAGATATCATGCCGCAGACGTAATTCCATGGAACTGTACAATCCACTCCATTGCATCTTTCACGAGACTCACACAAGAGCCGCATAACGTTGCTCTCTAGATTAATAAAATGTTTATGTTGCTGCATTGTTTCATAATTGACGAACGAGAAGCGTGGTACCAGGCTGCCAAAGAGTCACAGTCTACTCAGAGGAAATAAGTTACTATAGAATCTAGCCGAGAATAAAACGGCATTTAACGCTACCAAACTCATTCGGTAGTTTACGAGTTTGCGCCACTTTGGAATAAACGAGAAATGAAAAACACTGAACAGGCAACGCCTTTTTTAAGGAGTTATATATTTGAAACGCTTTATTACCTGATTATACAAACACGAGTGTTGCGCATGTTATTGTACACGAGAGTGTTTCAGAGTTCATCCTTTTCTTCCCGGTGTTAGCTGCTAACGCAGCCGCACCGCAATGCGAAGGAGACGGTTTCATCAGAAGGATGTACGCCGTCGCAACCACGCTGCACCCTGGGGCTGGGATTTTCTATTACCTGTGGTCTGTAGTATTGAGTTAATTGATATATATGGGGTTTCACCTTCCGGTGCACTAAGTAAACATGTTTCCAAATTTTATGACGCATTTTGCCTTCCTGTTCAGTTAATAACGCCGCACGGGGGTAAAGAGCTTGTTGAAGTATTTGCTTTTCAATTTCGGCGCGTGGCGCCGGTTCGGCTCACCCCTACCTGCTACCCCCTGATATTCGACTCACTGGGTTGATTAGAGTGACGGCTACAAATTTTAAATACCCAAATTATCTAAGAACTGCGACACGACGCACAAACACACCAAATCCTGCCGCTTCAACAATTTCCTAGTTGCTAGGTTTATAATTTGTGTTCTCTTCCTCTGAAACCCGCTTTTTTATCGCTAGTGTAGGATTTCCTTTTGATTTTAAGTATGCAGAGATAGCACGTTAAAGTTTTTGCATTGTTTTTTTTTTGTTTACCGGTAGATAGAAAAAATGTTTTAAGCATATATTGCATAACGTTGCTCTCTAGATTAATAAAATGTTTATGTTGCTGCATTGTTTCATAATTGACGAACGAGAAGCGTGGTACCAGGCTGCCAAAGAGTCACAGTCTACTCAGAGGAAATAAGTTACTATAGAATCTAGCCGAGAATAAAACGGCATTTAACGCTACCAAACTCATTCGGTAGTTTACGAGTTTGCGCCACTTTGGAATAAACGAGAAATGAAAAACACTGAACAGGCAACGCCTTTTTTAAGGAGTTATATATTTGAAACGCTTTATTACCTGATTATACAAACACGAGTGTTGCGCATGTTATTGTACACGAGAGTGTTTCAGAGTTCATCCTTTTCTTCCCGGTGTTAGCTGCTAACGCAGCCGCACCGCAATGCGAAGGAGACGGTTTCATCAGAAGGATGTACGCCGTCGCAACCACGCTGCACCCTGGGGCTGGGATTTTCTATTACCTGTGGTCTGTAGTATTGAGTTAATTGATATATATGGGGTTTCACCTTCCGGTGCACTAAGTAAACATGTTTCCAAATTTTATGACGCATTTTGCCTTCCTGTTCAGTTAATAACGCCGCACGGGGGTAAAGAGCTTGTTGAAGTATTTGCTTTTCAATTTCGGCGCGTGGCGCCGGTTCGGCTCACCCCTACCTGCTACCCCCTGATATTCGACTCACTGGGTTGATTAGAGTGACGGCTACAAATTTTAAATACCCAAATTATCTAAGAACTGCGACACGACGCACAAACACACCAAATCCTGCCGCTTCAACAATTTCCTAGTTGCTAGGTTTATAATTTGTGTTCTCTTCCTCTGAAACCCGCTTTTTTATCGCTAGTGTAGGATTTCCTTTTGATTTTAAGTATGCAGAGATAGCACGTTAAAGTTTTTGCATTGTTTTTTTTTTGTTTTACGGTAAGATAGAAAAAATGTTTTAAGCATATATTACACGGATGCTTAGGTAAAGGGAAAGGACGCACGTGATGAGTATCCGATCTCTGGTCCTGTCGATGGTCGGAAGAATATCATTAAGATCAATTTTGTATGACTAGACTAGAAACCGAGCTCTTTGGTATCGAATGAAGTATTGAAATAGATATTTTGTTTCTCTTCTCTCTTCTTTCTCTCTCTCTCTCTCTCTCTCTCTCTCTTGTGGGGTGCACGGAAAACACTCGAAAGGCGAGGTGCATTTGATTCATGAAACGGAAACAAAAACCCAAACAAATATGCCACGACAACATTCTGCATGCAATGAATATATGCATTCATTCTAACCTATAGCCTACTGCCGTCGCGGTGCAAAAATCGACAGGCCGTTGTTTTTGTTGTTGCGCGCATTCACATACATCCACAACCACACGCACACACTGCCTAGCACAGAACCGCGTGTAGACGGCATAAAAAAATCTGCACTGTCGTGGGTTTCGCTCCATTTTGAGTATGCTACGATAAACACTACATGGCACCTAGTCACTACCAGCCTTACGATGGCACAGTTTGCTTTTTGGCCATTTGAGCAACATGTGAACATGTGATGATGATGTAGATGGTATCGGTCGCGCTTCCGTCGCGCTTTACCGTGGCGCCGGGAGCCACCACCGAGCCAGGAACGACAACGTCATTAGGAATCGGCTCGGCGGCAACCGACGTACCCCGCTTCCGCTACCGCCTCGACCGTCCCGTTGGTTGGTTTAGTGTCAAGTTTGCTGGCTTTTCTTTGGTTTTGGCAGTTGTCATGGGTTCTGGT
The DNA here is from genome assembly GCA_002091845.1 of Anopheles cracens. Lineage (NCBI taxonomy): Eukaryota > Metazoa > Arthropoda > Insecta > Diptera > Culicidae > Anopheles > Anopheles cracens. Next base: position 66,839 of record KZ071314.1, on the reverse strand, counting down.
GGTGCTAGAAACTAATCGTAGGAAGGCGGCCGACAGAGCGTGAATACGAACAGTAGCGCGAAGAGCAGTTCTGCTGCCTGTAGTGTTAACATTAAGGCACATAGGATGTACTCCAGGCGTAGCCGGTGTAGCTGGTAGAAGAGTAGATACCCTACGCCCATTCCACAGGGGATGGTGAGAAACACGGACAGGATCACCTGCCAACCTACAACGAGAAAGTGGACCGGGCGACGATCAGTTGCGTCGGAGTATTTTCCGGGTTTGGGTATTATTTATTTTCTCTTCACACAACACACTCAATCGAGAACCCCGCCGTATGACAAGTGGAAACTATTTTTAAACCTACGCAAACCCTCACCGTCCGTGGAAGGGAAGTCGCCTTACCGTGGTCGCTGAGACTGCCGCGCCTGCCGAGGATGATGCGGATCGTTTCCACCAGGCACAGCGCCACCAGGATACACGCCTCGCGCAACAGAATATGATCCGGGTATTTTAAATTGACGGCCTTCAGCGTGAGCATACCCAGCTCGCAGGTGGCGAACATTCCGAAGTAGAACGAGTTGAGATAGAGCAGAATCTCATACGTTAGGCTTGGGTTCCCCATCGCGGACTGCCCTAGTCGCTCGTGTTTACTCCGTTGCTAGGCACCCTCGTCTGGTGGTTGGTTAGAAGCACTCCGCCACCACGCCGCCCCGTCCCACGCGCGCTTCGAACCGCACTACTGCTGCCCCTTCGTCGGGCACATAATCATCCGGCGCTGCTGAAGCGGCCGCTAGCAGCGATGAGTTTTGCGTTGGTCCGAGGAGGAACTTCACTCCACATCACCGACGCGTCGATAGGGCGCCTGCCGATCCTGCACCGTTCGCGGCCAGCCCGGGGACGGGATCCTGTGTGTCGACGCGGGAGCGGGTATGGCCTTTTTGCACTACTTCTTGGCTAGCTAAATTTACTTCGCGCAACACAAAAGAAAAACTCCACCAAACACACCGAAGGAGGCTACGCGCTCTCCCCCAACCCGTCCCCGCCAGGCAGTTTTGAAAGAAAAATGTTTATTTTTAGAACAATACTGCGCCGAGAATGCGTGTTCTAAACCTTGGTTCCGTTTGACAGTGCGCACGTTTGGTGGTGTTGGTGGAGGATGAGCTCCTGAAAACGGCCAAGCGATTAGAAACACCAGAATCTGGGATTCTAAACACATTACGTTGCGCATTTCGCCACAAAAACCTTTTTTGAATTAGACTCCTCAATTTTATATTTCATAATGCTAAACTTAAAGAAATAAACTCTTTTCAACATTTTTGAAATGCGGTTTTATGCAAAATAATGCTGTGAAAAATAAATTGTTTACAACCACAAACGGCCATTTCAAACTCTAATGCCAAGCAGCAACTATCAATTCGCAGCCAAATCGAAAGTAATTTAGTAAAATATACCTTAAATATCCACTACTCAGCTTCTATCGATTGAAATAACTCAAAATCAAGGATTACTTTGAACCGCCATCGATTTTGCGAAGTTTTCTATTCTGCTCTGGCCTCTCACTATGGCGGCTGGATGTACCAGTTGACCGTCTATTAATGATGCTATCGATCGGTGGAACAAAACCCGACCATATTGCATCCAAATAATGTTATCAAACACACACGATGAATATAAACAAATCTGTGTATCTCGATAAGGAAACTTCTGGTATGCGAACCGCCGGTGCTTGCTCGGAATGGCTATCATTTCCGCCACAAATTATGAACAGCCGGTCGGCACATCACACCGCACCAATTGCGTCGATTTTGTCAGGCTCAATTCCGCCCGGCCAATTATGCAATCAATTAATTAGTCCAATCAAGAACCCGGGCCGGGCCGCCACAACCGGGCGCGATTGCCTGCTGTTGCTGGTTACTGCGTGCGCTCTATGCCGATGGGGCGAATTGGGGCAACAGCCGAACAAAAAGAAACAAGCCGCATCCTCCTGCCATCAGGAGGAAGCGAAGGCGTGCGCGCCCAAGAAGACAACTTGCGTGAGATCGCGCCTCGAGTCACGCTGAGGTTGTCACTGGTGAAAGATCGATTCGTCCGTTCGCTCGTTCGCTGCCTTTGCCGGTTGCTGTCTTCTGGGAAAGTCTGTACGCTGCGGCTTCGTATCTTCGATGGGTTTGGGTTAACCCTTAAATGTTGTTTCAACTAATTTGTTTCATCAAAAACCATATATGTTCATGCCAGTAGCCTTTAAAAATAGTAGTTGCGGTGGCTGTGAAAGTGATTTTTTATTTTCACACGACAGGATCGGTACGTGCAAATTGCATTATTTTGGTCAAATATGTTTAATTTACCCTGAAACATAAGCAATCCGCATTACATTATCGAGTTATCAACGCTAAATTTTGTTGATTTACTATACATATCCCGCTGTAGGATAACATTCTTCGCTTTTATCTGTAATGTGGTCGATTTCTGACCAAATTTCTCAACAAAAGCTAGTGCTATTTGAGGAGTTTTGACGTGATGTACCGTCATTTCGGTACATCACGTACATATATGGGTTGTAGAATAATTTCTTCCTTAAGGTACTCTTAGGTGCATTCAAAATGAGTGTGACCACAGAAACACGAAACAACTCTCATGCATTTTGCAGTAAACGTTCCATTTTCGGACTACAGGATAACCAACACTTTAAGGGTTTCTTGCACCAGTTCTCTTACATTGTAGCAGAAGGTCGCCAACGGCATCGATCGAATGGTGCGGCCCGGTGGTCGTGGTGGTGACCCATTAATATAAATCGGTGTTTTGCTGTGTCTGTCTGTCTGTCGTCAGCCAGTCCTGCCCGCACCCGGATAGGCATTAGGGCTCGCGCTCTCTCACAGTGGCCTTGTCGATACGTTCTCGGCGTATCCAGCGCCGTTGAGGAACACAGTGAGGTGGTGTGGTTCAAACTTTAATTTGGTTGGCCGGAACGGCTGCTGCTCACCCCGACGACACTCGGGCCTACATGGATCAGATTTTTATCACT